>OMNV01000313.1:20669-43121 GCA_900303265.1 Brotula barbata | reverse complement strand
TAATTTACCATTCCTTTCCTTCCCTTATGACATTATGGGAGTTGTTACTGAAAACTTATGAAATCCTTACATTGCAAGCTAACAGTTACATATACACAGTGAATGCAAATTAAGAGTGGGTATGGATTGCAGTATGTCATAAAGAACCCCCAGGAACTCACACTGCACATGTTGAGCCCTGTGACAGCACTCTGTGTGTGTGTGCGTATGAGTAACGCTAATGAGCATCCTGCCATCCCAGCAGGTCATCTTTTAAAAGAACCAATCAGAGATAATTACACGTTAATAACTTCCTGGGCAGTTGGGGGCTGCAGCTGTGGCATCTTAAAGCAACAGTTCAACATTTATAAAAGAAAGCTAACCTAATAGGAAAGAATCTAGAATAGAATCTTTGCATATCTTTGATTCAAGGAGCCACAAGTTGTCATAATAAAGGGTAATAGTATTCCTTATTTTTAAAAAAGAGGACATGTCACTGATACTTTGAACAGTTGGTGTCTCATCTAATTATTAGCTGTTCACTCTTTTTTGTGATTGATTTAGGAGGTAAACAGCAATATTTACAGTACATTAGATATACTGCAGGAAATTATTTTGTTAAAGCAGCAACAGTGAGTCACAACCGACTGATGAAAAATACAATAACACACACTCTGTGACTAAATATACAAATGAATTAGATAGGAGATTGTATTTACATGTGATCCTATGTTTTAAGTTAGTTAGTTTGTTCATTCATACAGGAAACTAGACTATCCTGTATATCCTGTGTATTCAAGATTACGTATTAGAGATACTACAGGGTAAATACCATGTAAAATGTACAATATTTAAAGGAATATTTCACGATTATAACCTACCATCAACCAGTGACTCTCCCAGGTTGCTCCAAGGCCAGAACATCAGTGTCTGATGCCAGTCGCTGTCGTTCCACTCCTTCATCGCTCCCCTCCTCCACTGCGACCGTCACCTTCACCCACCTGACAAGTACACACAGACACACACACTGAATTTAAATATCAAAAGACTCCTCCTGAGACAGAGAAAGTCATTTATTAATAAATCATATGATTAGCAAAATAATAATCAAATAATTTCTCAATATTATCTAAATATGTAGATATTGTCAGTGAGGTAGACTTTTTGGCTGTCGACTCATCTACTGACAGACAGATAGATATATACAGAAAGTGTCGAAATGTCAGTGTGAATCCTATTGAGAAGCAGAGACACAGGACGGCGTTATGTGGAGTGGGATGGGGACAGGAGTGAAATTGTCAGCAGAATGATAAATACTGATAGTCCTGACATGAAGCTCTTATCAGAGAATGCGTGAGACAAAACATATATTTCCCTCTCTACTCACCTTCCTTTGTCAGCAGCGGTGCCGGAGCCGGTCTGGTCCGGCTTGGCCCGGCCCAGTTCTGTCACACTGTGATCTAGTTTGTCAGGGAACCACTGGACTTTGTCTTGGTTGGACAGTTTGGCTTGCTCTGCTGCTTCAGTCTTCTCACCAGTCTCTTCCACTGCAAGGGGGTTGCACAAGGATGGATAAAAGAAATAAGAAAAGCACAAAGAATTAAGATCGCTTACCATCAGCTGAATAAACCCTATCCCTTGCATTTCAAAATGAAAATCATGCATCGACAGCAGATATTCTGTGGCACAACTACCAATTTCTCTCTACGACACAACAAAATTCTCTTAACAAAGTGTACCTTTCACAGCCTTGGCTTCCACGGAAACGCTCAGGGTTTTCTCTGCACTCTGCCCATTCTGCTCTGTTTGGAAACCTTCCATCCAGTCCAGCGTCTCGCCATTTTTTAGGGCTGAGCGATGGTCCTTGAACCAGCGGACAATGTCAGTGCGCCCCATGCTCGTTTGGACCTCCAGCTGGCTGTACTCCTCAGGCGATGGCCACTGGGTCCGGCAGAACATCTGACAGGAAGCATGAGGTTACCAAATCAATGAACATACATTTGGATGTATACAATGACATCATTGTAGAGATCTTTTTATTTGCCACTTGTTACACAACTGTTCCATCATAACATTCTGCAAAAGAATGCAGAAACTCAGTTCCAATTATTTTAGGGAAATCCCGAGCCTTTCCCCCATATCTTACACCCCACGAAAAGTGGTGCGTGGTGTCAGCGCAAGTGTCATTGCTATCGTACAACAGACGCAGTTGTCATTTTCATGCCAAGCACCCATATTGTGTAAATGTCTATCTTTGTGACAATGGGTGGGTTGGTCTTAAAATAAGGAGTGGTTATGTAAATTGTTGGTGCGTTGCTATCATGGGGCAGCAGAACACGTTTGTGCTTTAAACCAATTCAAACCACGTCTCAACGCAAGTGTGTTATTGTGTCGTGTTTTTTAGCTATTTAATGAGTGCAGTATTAAGATGCACCTACACAATGGGTTCACAATGCACAAGCATTATGCGGTGAGCTTCTGTTTTAACCAGATTTTCCCTGACATCGTTGTACGGCACTGTGCGGGTGTTCTGGTGATGACAGAAGACAAGGAAACGTTGGCCATTACCTGATCCCGCAGCCCTATCGCCTCGGGAGCTCCGGTATGAAAATGATTTGGTATGAAATTAAAATAGCCAACTTGTCTACAGGGTCGTGCATGAGCAAATGTGTTTCCTTTGCAGAGAATCTATCTTCCTGTTACGCCAAGTCTAGTCTCCATCAACTGAAAAGCAATGAACCACGTTCAAGCTTGCATGTGATGCTGTAATTGGTTCAATTCATATTTGATTAATTAATTCTTCTGATTAATTAGGAGCCTAAATACTACATGTTCGTGCCCTGCTCCCCGCTGTGTGCTGAGATGTTGTGTCGTTGAATTAGCAACTGGACACACCCCTATGTGCCAGGCGCTGTAGTGCGCCACAAACCAGGGTGTAAATAGGGCCCTTTAACTTTATCAGTGCAGCCAGTTTTGCTCATTATCTCACTTATCCGAATGACAGTGAATCGCAAGCTTGCTTCTCCTAAAGACCTATTCCTCAATCGAAAGGTGAATCACTTAATGTTATACACTATTTCACTTTAAATGACATTAATATCATTTAAAGTGTCAAAGTGAATGACACTGTCATCTCATCAAATTAAATTTTAACTCTCAACTACTCTATTCAAATTTAAAACTCATTAATCTCACGATAAAGTCAAATAGCAGTGCATCACAAGTCAAAATAGCACATCATCTTCATCTCTTTACAACTTACCTGCTCATTAGTGATATATTCAAATATCATGTCGTCAACTAATGTGTGCTGTCCTTTACCATCTCTCACTTACCTCTCTGAGAAGGGTGAGGGAGCGGCCAGCGACGGGTGGTGGGCTCGTGGAGGCTGAGAGGATGGGAGGATGGGGAGAAGAGGAGGAGGAGGATGAGGTGAGGATGGGAGGAGAAGCGGATGAGGAGAGGGTCGGAGGATGAGGGGAGGAGGCAGTGAGCACAGGAGGGGAGGAGGAAGATGGGGATGAGGAAGATGAGGAGAGGACAGGTAGATGGGGAGAGGAGGTCAGAGTTTTCCCCTCCTGCTCGGGATGAGAGCTGCCATTCAGCAGCGCTCCTGGGCAGTCTGCTCGCTCTTCTGTATTCTTTGCAGCCATGGTGAGTAAAGCCTTCTCCATGTTATCCCTCAGACCTCTGCGCTCCAAAAACCAGCAGTCTATCTCAGTCTTAGACAGCCTGGTCTCCTGGGCCAGCTGGTCTAGAGTAGAACAGAGGTCAGTGATCATGTGTGTTACAGTAATCATAAATGGAAAGTGGTAGCCTGGGAATTCAATCTCTCTCCAGGGGCCTTTAAATGAGTTCATTAAAAGATATCTGCTATTATCATGCAGCATCGGACACCAGCCTGCTGTACAAAGTACTGAAAAAAAGACACAATGGATGAAGGGATACTGAAAACCTGCCATATAGCGTACTGATCCTGGTCAGAGGTCTCTAGGTGAGGTATTCTAGATGGTAGTATCTAGCTAGCAGGCAGTCTGTCAAGCACGGACAGCTAAGTAACTACAGCTGGAAATCCAGATGATTGAGAGTTTAATGTCAAATTGTTCTAAATTCCTTCCGAGAGGAATGTTCCCACAATTGAGCTAAATCATTTTTTCACATTTTTGGCTACAATAATTTCACATCTGGTGTTCTTTCCTGTTAGCTGCAATGGTGGGAGATTTTTTTTCCTTTACCCGCGGTGGAGACCATGCCCACACACTAATAATGGAATGCCAACTGCATCTATGAGGTGACCATTAATCTGTGAAATTCATGTGATGCTTTCAACTAATACCGCAATATAAACCGATACTTATTCTTTGACCATTATCAGTCCCGTTGTCCCGGCCCCAGAGACTCTCCACCCACAACTTTCAAATTTCTTGGTGTTGCACATTGCAAAGCAACAATGACTACTTCCACCCATCTTTACATTTGAGTTATGTGCTTTAGTCGTAGTTAGCGGACGGGG
Organism: Brotula barbata; assembly: GCA_900303265.1. Taxonomy (NCBI): domain Eukaryota; kingdom Metazoa; phylum Chordata; class Actinopteri; order Ophidiiformes; family Ophidiidae; genus Brotula; species Brotula barbata. The sequence goes on along the minus strand of OMNV01000313.1, from coordinate 38,629 downwards.
GGAAGCCTTACCGAGCTCTGTCTCAGTTGGGGAGCTGCTTCTCTGGAAACTCTCCTCCAGTGCCTTTAGCTGCTCTGATGTTTTCCCCTTAACCCTCTCCAGCAGGGGAAATTGGTTTGGTACTGCCTTCTTTATCGGACCGTCTTTAGCTGCTGGCGTCACTTCTGCTTTCACCAACACAGGTGGTGGAGGAATACCTTCCAGAGAAAAAAAATCCTTTTGTGAACTGCCTGAATTGACTCTTGCATGTACTGTCAACATGGTTGTTTTCTTGTTTGAACAGCTTTAGTGAGAGGGCATGAATTAATCACAGAGATCTATAATAATGGTATGGTTTGGTATTCTGATCATATCTAATTACCTTTGAGGTTAAGGAGCCTTTGTTCACTGAACCACTTCTTTATCTCTCCTCTGGAAAGCCCCGTAGTTTCTATCAGCCTGTATATCTACCATATGAAAAGATAAAACAATAAGCAGAAGGTTTATTGACAGCAACAGCCTGTACCACTAAAACTCAGCAAAAAGGCGGACATAAAATCGTATACAAATGATTCCAATCCACTCACTTATTCTTACCTCATCTTCCTCAGGGAATGGACATTGTGTGTAGCTGGTCCTCAGCACAGAAAGCTGCTCAGCAGTTTTATTTGGGTCAACTGTGAAATTCAGCACTTTGGGTGATGCCAGCTTGGATGTGGCCAAGGGTGCTGCAAGGGTTTGAATGATTGAGGGCCTTTTACTTTCTGTGGCGAGCAGAGGAGATGCTAGGGGTCGTTTGAGCGACTGCGCCACCTGTGGTTATCATAGAAAAATTTAATCACCCTCAGGGGAGCATGGATTTGTTAGGAATAATAATCAAACAGGCAAACAGAATGAGTGCGTGTACATACATAATGAGCAGATCAGTTCAAGACAAGTTGAGCTGTAAAATGAAAATTCATCTGATAGCTAAACGCAATTCTTAGCACAGCAACACTGGGCCTGTCTTACATGCCGAGAATGCTTGCTGGTACATTTATCTAAACAAGGCACAGCTCAGGTACTTCCACAATGATGGAGTGAATATTGATTTTTTCTTCTTCCTTAGAATGTGTTTCACAGCACTAATTGAATTATAAAACGTAAAGTAATAAGTTCGCGTATGCTCACAAGCTGTCTAGTCCAGAGTCATATTTAGCCAGGAAACTATACGCTTTGGAACCACAGTGGCATTCATGCCCAATTTTTTCACATGATGAGGTGTTTTAAACTCTCATCCTTCTTGGATAATATTTGAAAAGGCCTCCATAGCTTGTAGTTAGTGTAATGCCTAAATTGTTGTTTGTGTTCCTGTGCCTGGATGAGTCACAGCTCTTTCTTAGGTTTTGTACCTGATTAGCCACCGTGAGAGCCAGCGGAGCACAAGTGACAGTAGAGCCGTTAGCAACAGGAGTGAGGACTAAGCTGGTCTGTCCCAGGAGCTGACAAGGGAGAGACTGTAGGAGAGAGGCTGGCTGCATGGGTTTTGAGGCTGCAGCAGGACCAGCGGGGGTGGTTGATGACTGAGACTTGAGCTGGGGTGTTACCACAGTGAAGGTCTGGGGGATTGATGAGATTGTGCCATTGAACATTTTCTTTCTGGCCTCTTCCACCTGTTATAGGAGAAAAAGGATTATCAATCTTGTATCTAAAATATTGTGTTAAAAAATGCAACAAAATACCTTTTGTATTCTGTACACAATTTAAGTATTTATAATATACACAGAACGTCATATCTCCATGTAGCTATCATGGAAGGCAAGCACGACTGCTATGCTGCACAATTATGAATATACCATTTTAGATAGTGTGATCATTGATAGTTTCCACAGTGACTGGTAGCATTTTCCACTCTAGGTCAAATCCTGCTCAAATGAAAAGGAATCTCCAGGTAAAGAGGGGGACGAACATGGCTTTGAGTCATAGATCAGGGAAGCGACCTGCAGGGCCCGTAAAATATCTTACGTTTTTTACTTTTATAATGCATACTTGTCAGACAAGAATTCAAAGGTATAGATAACAAAAATAATTATGGCTTATAGACAACAGTTGCACGGCCAAAAGTAAGTGAAGCACATGTGAGAATAAATTAACTTACTCTAGTTTTGAAAAACCAGTTCTGCACTGCAGTGAATGACTCACCCCTTCCCCCGCTGGCACAAATGTGAAAATGGTACATTGAAAGACCACTATTATCTTACATACTTTGACTTGTTATAGCAGGTATCTATAATACCAAATATCTTGATAATTTTCAAATGCAGCCAACAATATGCCAATTTATCGTTATGACAGTAGAATGTACAGGGTGTTTCAATATAGGTTTTTTTTTTTTTTCATTTTCCATGAATTCTGCAGGTCCATATAAGTAGCAGTCAGCTGTATGATAATATGAGACAAAAAATGGGATGATAAATATGCCTAATAACTGGTGTCAATAATGAAGCAGAGAAACCTGATCAGGAATGATGTGTTAGATGTCAGTTGATCCATTATTTGCTTTGAAGTTAATATATTCATCTATATATAGAAGCGTATAAGATAAGTAAACATACTATATATGCATCTGAGAGTAAAAGTATATATCATACTCACACTTAACCACACACAAGTAAACGTATATTCCAACTATATTTGTAATATAGAAAATGTGTACCTCCTCAGGTGACCAGCTAATGCCCTGTTTGAGCCTCTGAGTCGTGAACCAGACTTTGATTTGCTCCTCGGGATGTTTGGAGGCCGCAGTGAGCCAGGAGAGCTCAGCCTGTGTTGGGTAGGGGAACTTGTTGAAGGAGGAGATGAGTGTCAGGTTGTCATCTAGCGAAGGGTTGTATTTTGTAGTGTTCAGGGGCACCGCGATCTTCGGCACCTGTTGCATGAGCAGAAAGAATAAACATGACTTATCGAAACAACCTCCAACCTTTATTTTTGTTGATTTGCACATTTATAGCTAGAAATGGAGTTTTTCACATGTTCATTTTGAGTTATTGTGCTTAACAGTAAGAAAGAATATAGTTGAAAAGACGTATCATTGCATCCTACCTGGGAGTAGTTTAGAGGCCGCTGTAGTGAAGGCATGATGTGAGAAAGGCTGTCTGCTTTGAGGAGCGTTGACTCTGGGATGATGACCGTTCCATTAACATTGACCGCTGTGATTGGTTTCTTGGCGAGTTCAGGATTAAATTTACTCAGCTGAGCCTCAATCCGTTTATTGTCTGACGCCATTATTTTTGGTTTACCAATCTTGACTGTGGTGGGTTTGCTGAGTGGTAGAGCGCCGAGTTCATCTCCTTTTCCAGAAGTGACACTGGACGCATTGTAAATTACGGCATTGTTACTGCACCCCTCTATCGTTTGCTCTAAGATTGTCTGATTGTTCATTTTGATGCGTTTGAATTTAAAGTTACTTTCTCCTGGATGACACCTCTCATTGTGCTCTGTCAAGGTATCAAACTTCTTTGTGTTGAAGTTACAAACGGCACAAAGGTACAGCGGGTTAAGAATGACGTTAGGGTGGTTAGCATCCACGTGTTCTTTGAAAGTGTTAAGGTTCTGTGTGGAGAATGTACAGTATTTGCACTCGTAGCCCCCCTGCTGTCTACGCTGAGGCTTGGAAAGGTCTGATGCTTCAGTCGATGGTTTGTCTGGAACTGTGGGGGTATCCGAGTCCATCAATTCCAAATCTACAGATGGCTCCACCTCCCCAGAGAGAGTGGTCTCCATGGGTCCCTCTCCGATATGGTTCTCCTTTGTTTTCTGGCAAAGAGAGGGAGAAATTCAGATCACTAAAGATGAGTAGAAATTGATTTGTCATTTCTGTACACTGTACATCATCATTACAGTCATGTCTTCATCATCTCATGTATATATCATCTATCACATAACATATTGGGGAAAATATTACCACATACCTCCATTTCATGTGACTCCTCCTCTTCATCATCCAGCTCCATCATGGTCTGCTCTGGTCGGATCATACATGGAGTGGAAGCCTTCCGCCGGCTAGACATGTTTAGCCAGATCCTGGGGTTGCAGTCTGCCTTGACTGGTTGCTTGTGGTTGATCAGAGAGGCCCCTATGGGGACTATGGATGAGCTGAAACCTTTTGATACAGGTCACTTAGCTGGCAGATAATGGTGAGGGAGGGACAACCCCCGGAACTAAAAATAGAAGATACGTGATAGAATCTACCCTCCACAACTATGCCAAAGAATAGCCAGGGTGACTGACTTGTACTTGATTAGAGAAACACGCATAGACCTTTTGTAATGGGGTTGGAAGGACAGAAGTGTAAATCGGGCCTGACTTAACCAAGGTGTCCGGAGAGAAATTGTCCCTTGGGAGACAAGTACTGGGGAGAAATATGAGGACAGTAGAAGGTGAGGGTCTGGTAAAGCTGGGTTTGCTGTAGTGGTGGCTTAGCTCACGGAGAGTGTCAGCTCCAGAGCTGTCTGATGTCCTGGAACTGCATGACACGACACCGTCTGGCTGGAAGAAAGGGGTGGAGAAGCAGAATTTAAAAAGTGATGATGCTTTTTTTCTATACATTTTGAGGCTGAAGATGTTACTGACAAGAGTGATCACAACTAGTAAGTCCAAAAATTCATAGAGACATCGAGATTGAAATATAGATCGACAAATAGATAAGGTTCATATGCTGTGAGGAGTGTGCAAAAAGTGAAGATTGAATAGACTTCTCTTACTGTGGAAAATACTAGGTAACCCTCTTGCTAGCCCTGTTGACAGTCACCCGGGAAGTGTATATTGTTACTTAATTACTGTTAAGTCAGCTTTAGCTTAAGTCAGACCATAACCACCTTCGCTATGCTTGTCTACATTATTCTTTAACTCTCATAAGTCCGTCAATATGCTTCATTTCCCATAACCTATTCAACGGTCCCTGAACACAGAGAGAAGCCGTAAATGGCTGTCAAAAATGGAGAACTGTAGCTTTGCAACAGTCTTTGTTGTAAATAAAGAGACCCAGTAGAGCCGACATAGGGCAGTGATGAATTTCAGGGTGTATTACACAGCAAAAATGATATGTGATGGGTTTGTCTGTGTCAGGAGCAAGAAATGTCCACAGTCTGTTTTGTTTAAACTCCATAAAGCATCACCACCACAACAAGTCTCCACACAGAATTTTTATGGACATATTGATTCATTCATTTCTATTCATGTGTGACAGCTTTTCCAGTTTGTCTTAGGCAGTGAATCCATGTGGGATAAAGGTTTATTTGTGCCGCTTGGTATCACTACACACCGCTGGCAAGTCCCAGAGAAAGTGCTTTGTGTGACTTCATAAAAAGCACCACTATAATGAACATATGTTTGTGGGTCTAAAACATGTTTTTAAACAGATTTTTTTCTGAGATATAGTAATTATTTTTCTTTCTCCTCCCAAATTTCCCCTCCTGTTGCGTGATGGTGTCTTATACTGCATTCCCATCTTTTGTTGTTCATTACATGGACAATGTAACAGACCATCAACAGTCAGTCTCATGGTAAAATCATGACAGTCATATACTTAAGATGAGACCTCAAAAATGTATGAAAGTTTAGTCATCATTTATATGCTGCATACGTGGCCACCATAACATGTATTATAAGTGCTTGCCCTAGATTAGACCACGTACCAATATTCTGCAGTTACACTACTCTCCACAATATGATTGGTGAATAAGTGTCTGGTGCATCGTTACTGTGAGTGGGGGCTCAAAACTGTCTCATCTCAGAAAGACTCTGGAGGCAAAGTTCATGTGTATGTGAACCAATGTTAAAACTGCCATCACGTTGGCTACAGTAACACGTACTATGATTGCTGTGATGTCCTTTGTCGATGTAAACACCCCACCGCCCATAGGTTTTAATGGACTCTTTGCTCTGTGAATATCAGCATCAAGCTTTTAAAAGGCGTGCTATTCGCAGCAAACCACAGCTCCTCTCTTGGAACACTCATACTGCCAGTTCCACTAATATGCAGATATGTTCTTTCAATATACACAATTAGTATTCAATATACTCTGATATTCACATCAGTAACAATACAATGAGTCAATACAAAAACAGTGATCTTCAATTAAAATGAGGGTCTATAACGCCAATAGACTGTGCCTAGTCAGGCGGAGAGGACAATGGGGAATTCAAATCTCCTGTACGCAGCACTAATAAAATTGATGTTTGACAAAAAAGATGCCTAAATAAATAAGGAACGATTTTGGGATATCAACAGAAAACAACAAAGCTTTACTGTGGCTTCCAAAATAAGCACAGACAAATTTGTGCCAAGAACCTCACAATAAAAAATGTGTTGCACTGTCAACACTGATGAAAATCTTAAGTATAAAAGCTCCAGGTGTTCTTTCATCTCTACACCTTAGACACCATAGTCTGTAAATCAAGTTAAAATGTCACACACTCCATTTAGGAAGTGGGGCCTTGACAATTATCAATGGGGCTCTTTCTATCTACGGCATGAAATCATTCGAGTGGCTACTCATTGTTCCAAGATATCCTAACTCCTTAAAAAAGCCGCTGAGGCATCATTAGAATGCAGACTCATTACCATGGTGTCACTATGGTAACCGTGCATGTAGAAGATGTAGTCGTGTAGCTGCAGCATCAGTATCACTGACAGAGACTTTTTATTGTGACGATGAATGGTGTTTCCCTAGAAAATGTTGGAGGCCCAGTGGCAAGTTGCTGTGGGGTTGGGGTGTGCAAAATTTTTTTAATTTTAATTTCTCATGCGACGCAACATTTTTGGTTGGTTATTTCCATGTAAATGATTGCAAACAAATAGCTTTACAAGCAATTACTGGAAGAAGTTAAAGCAAACAACAGAAATATTCTTTGGTTAACTGAAGATACTTGGAAAATAAGTAGTTCAGAATGAAAAACAAAATGAATAAATACATAAAAAGATCAAAGTCATATGACTGTCTGTTGTCAACTCACTCTATTGTTAAAGAGTTAGCGCAAAGAGCACAATAGCACATCATGAACACAGTGTATGAGTCACTGCCGCACTTAATTCTTCTTGGCTTGGAGAAAAATATTCACCATGGCATTGTGATCACTTCCCCCACTTCTGTCCAACTCCCTTCTTCCCCATCTGCGTCTTTATTTGACTCCAGAGTTTGGGAGAAAAGACATCAAAATATTTGGTTGTCTTTCCCGTTTTTCTTCTTCAAGGTGGCGCCATGCACACGTTAGCTAATGATTGTAAGTAGCCAAATATTTTATTATTGAGAATCGTCTCACATTGGGAATCACAACATTGATTGGCTAGCTTGCTGATTACTCAAATTGACTGGTGAATTATGTTCAATCATTATAACGATGCTTATCTTGAACACATTGCAACGTTTGGTCGTGTGAGAGTTGTGTTTATTAAGTATTGCATATGTGAGCGCAGTAAAGCTGGCTGTGATTGTCTAACTCTGGCCTTAACCCAGGACACAAATGGGTCATGCAGAGGACACAGACTGAGATAAGACTCTCACGCTATCTGGGGCACTGTGTCAACTGCCTTAACAGTGCAACAGATGGGAGAGGTGTCTCTTAATGCTTTTATAGCCACTCATGGTTTTCACCCCAAGGGAACAGAATTCATGTGATTTCAGAGTGACTGGTCAACAGATGTCAGTTGTTTAAAAGGTTACGTGCGGCGTGGCTTAGGTGGTAGGTTGATCAAAGGGTCGCCGGTTTAATCCTCCTCCATGTCGAAAGTCCCTGAGCAAGAGTGGGCCTTGCGTGGTTACCTCGGCTGTCGGTGTGTGAATGTGTATATGAATGGGTGAATGTGAGGCAAACACTCTAAAGTGCTTTTATCCAAAGTGCTATAGAAATGTCCATTTACCATGATATTAATTCATGACTCAAACAGGTGATTGAAGCCAACATTGTTTTGATATCGGTGATTGAGCGGTCAAGATCAAAAATGTTTTTTGTTTGGAAAGATCTGTGCATGCAGACAGCGAGGTATTTACAATATCTGGGCTGAATTTTATAGGACACCTGACAAGAGCTTTGGAGAACCTCTCCATCCAGATCTCCCAAATGAATCCTGTGCGTAATCTTGTAACTAGGTACGCTTGACTCTGCAGTCTTGGGATAAATGCAGACCTGCTTTATGTTTCTCATTGCTATTTATCTTGTTTGTGTTTTAATCCCATGTAATCTGCAATTGGCTTCTAAATTGATAGCTGGTAAATAAATATCCGGATGTGAATTTAGGGACACGTCTGATCATTATTCTTTGCATTGGTATTCTAGGAGATGTCAGACATCAAACACTGATGTAATTATATTTATGGTACAGTCATAAGAGTTTCACGTTCATTTCTTATGCTCGAAAGTGAAATGTAGCCCTTCAAAATGTCCACAACTCACAGCCAATTGCATTCCATGTGGTGGCCGTGCCTGGCAGAGTGATGGAGTCAAAGTTACAAATTTTGTTACACAGATCTCCTATATTGGCCAGTGCAACTGAATTTCCGCCTCCTTCCGTCTTTGTCGCATGAAGCACACTGCAGTGGTAAGCAGTCAATAGGGTTTTGATCAATCCCAGTTAAACAGAACAAAAATGACCACATAATGGTATACTATGAATATCATTTAATTTGTGTAGTAGTTGTCTGATGAGTTGCTTACAAAATGATGTGTACGTCACAAATTAAGTGTACATTATCTGTCAAGCAAGACACGAGGAAAATATATTTCACTAAAAAAAAAAGAATCATTTCTGCATCTGCATAGAAAAGCACTAACAAAATTATAGTTGCTGTGAGCTGACTGGTTCAAATGAGGACAAAACCTGTGTGAAGGGTGCATAACACTGATGATATGCTGGCGCCAACAGCTTCCTCCCCTCTATCATTTTCTTTAGAGGGGGGAGGGACCATGCCTCTGCTGCAGCTACAGCACAACGGTCTGTACTGGAGCTCAGTGGTTGACTTACAGAGAGTACAGACTTTGTCCCCTTGCCAAAATGAGTTTGTTACCCATGGGGATGTGAATCCTTTGAGCAAAGAGCAGTCTACTTGTTAAGTTGTCAATGTAGCTAAGCAGCCAATCTATCTAAAAAAAATCCCTTATTTGTGTTAGTCTTGTTCAGTTTTTTTTTTTTTAACATGACTATTTTTGATGAACTTTTTGTCCCTTTATCTCATGGCATAAAAACTCAAAATTCATTGTGGGCCTTCTACACCCAGAATCTGGCTGTTTGAAACCATTGAGTGTACCACCAGTCAGTGACTAACTTAGTCAGTTGGCTTAGCCTCTGTCTGATGACTGAGGCCTCCTCTGAAGCCACAAGTCCCTCCTGCCTAAGCACTCATTAAGCTTGAACTTGAATACTCAGCCTGGCAGCCCCTGACCTTTCTGTCTGTACTCATCTGTCGGACTGGTGCAATATATCACTGGCTTCATCCTGCTGAAGAAATGATGATTAATGCTGCCAGCCTGCATATATATTATCAACCCTGGCAGTAATCAGTTGAGGCTATGCACTGGCAGACATAGTGGAAGGACACGGGGAGATCGATACCATTCCTTAATGCCTTTGAGCCAGCCTATATGAATATAAACAATACCATGATGTAAATAAATAAATAAAACTGATGGTGTTCAGAATGACACCTGAACACAGAGGAGAATGACACCAAGCAAATGACAACAGACTTTCCAGTCATATTCCTGCATACAGACAGATTCGACCATGACACCTTGGACAGGTTGCAAGTCTATCGCAGTGCTGGCTTACACATAGTAGCAGACAATTCAATCACACTGCCATTCACAATTATGGTTGATTTAGATACTACAACTCACCCAAGCTGCAGAGTACCTGGAGGAAACCCACACTGACTACAGGGTCAGCTTGGGACTTGAACCCAGGATATAACACTGTGAGGCACCAGTGGTAACAACCAAGCAACTGTGTCGCCTAAATTATTTGTAATTAATTAATTGCGATAAAATAATGTGTTTCAGATGTTATTTGACTGTTAAAATGTTCATGTACCCAATAAACAGATTACTCATTCTAAGTGATAAGACCAAACTTCATATGAAGTAGAAATATCAGGGATTAAAGACCTGAAAACTCTGCTGCTCTAAGTGGCCAGCTACAAAAGACCCGAGCTTTATATGCTCTCCTTAAATGGTCAAGTTTTCATGTTTGCTGTCATCACAAAGACAAAAGAATATTTAGAACTGCTGTCCCACATTTGAAGCCAATACATCACATTTCATTGGTATCATTTCTGGTAGACATGGGTTTTTGACAGTTTATTTTATAAATCTAAGACAGTTGGATCTGTCTGTTTACTGGCACAAAAAAACATTATTTCTTAATAGTGTATACAGAGTCTGATATCATTTTTCCAGATGGCCTTTGTGTACACTACACTTAAGACTCTTGAGCAGCAAAAAAAAATACACAAAAACAAAATGGCTGTAGTGTTGCATTAAATAAAACTTTTTAAATCCCATCACAAATTTTATTTCTCTTTCAAGAAACAAAAACATTACATAGAGGAAAATAGCCTTGCATATGCACAGGCGAAGGTCTGTGATGTGTGCCCATATTACATGATGTCAATTTGTGCTATATTAGCACAAATTGAAAAAATATCACAATATAATTTTTTTCCTCCCAATAACAGGCCTAAAAGGGAATTCACACACTGCTTTGCTGGCATTGTTGTGCGTAGGTGTGTGTGTTTGTGTGTTTTGAGAGCATGCTGGCTCTGTCTGCCTGTACTACAACCCAGCCACTGCAGTCAGAAGGACAGTGTGTGTGTACTGTGTGGGTGCAGTGAAGCACCACTACCAATACCACGTGTCCTTGCTGAGGTGTGTGTATGAAAGAGACCACGGAAGCAAAATTTTGGACTGTTGCAGAATTTAAATCTCATTACGCTGATTTTCTATGCAAAACCCAAGTGATGCACTGTACAAGAATGCATGACACACCGTTGTCTGCATGGCAACAGATGAATGACAATAACCGGCATGGAACTGATACAAAAATTGATAAATATTAGTGAGACTTAAATATATATATATATATATATATACTGTATATATACAGTATATACCTTCCTCTAATTTAGCCCAAACTCAGCATTGTTGTCATTTTAGTATTTAGTGTCAATCTAAGTTACAAGTATTTGCCATTTCACAAAAATTAAAAACTTTTGTGACACATTGCCAAACCTACACGATGAATTTACTGAACGCTAGATCATTAACTTTATTTTATTCAATGCAAGAACCTTGTCAGAGCCAATGTGGTCCATATATTTATGATCAAAATAATGTGAAGTAGAAGATGATCACAGTGCCTGCCTTCTAAATGTTCAGGTTCACTTACCAATAGACACACGCACACAAACACACAGACACACACTCTGACTCATTTAATTATTAACAAATCCAAGTTTCACGCACTCTGTGGCTGATGGATATGTTGCCATGGTAACAATGTAACCAACAAAATGCATAGGTGCCTAACCAGGAGCAGAAACAAAGAAGAGGTCAATCAGTGTCACAAGAGCAGTGATGTTAAAATACTAACTGAATTGAACTTCATTTCGGCTCAAGGGTAGAAAAATCTGTGTCATGGCTCACAGAATTCTTTCATATTCATGTTAATACTCAATGCCATCACCCACAAGTCAAGCGAGCCTCCTCTTCAAATGCTGGTGCATTACCAACATGCTCCCATGATAAACAAGCGACGCTTTACAAATATTGCAGGCAATCGTTTTCTTTGACGCGTTGAGGGTGAAATGCTCAGACTTTTGATGTTTTATGACGCGATGGTGTTGCATCAGCCCCCTTAGCTACTCAGGTCCACAGCATGAAAAACACGCGCAATGTCGCAACCAACTAAATATTGTCAATTAAATTCAGTGGCAACTAATTTTGCCAATGATTTTTATTGACAATATTGACTAATCGTTACGACCTTAGTTGGAACATTTCTGGAAAATTAACTCGGCAAAACCAAAATCAACTCAAGAAAGGGTTCCTCCCTTCATGACACAAAAATGGAACATTTCCTCACCCTGTCACTTTCTTCGATGCTCTTAATGCCATGTCACCACATTCTCTCTCATTCTGCATCACTCTGTGCCACACTTTCTCTCTCACATGTTGTTGCTTTCATCCTCCCTCTCTTGTCCCTGTATGACTCCTCCGGTCTGCCTATCTAATTGCCTTTCCCTCCATCAAGCTCCCCCCTTCTCAGCCCTGCCTACAGGTGGTGAGCTCATCTCTGTGATTGTCTTAGTCACCTAACAACATGTCTTAGATGACAGTAGAGCGGAGCAGTAAAGAACCGAACAGCAAACACTAGAACAAAGCGCAGCATAGATTTTGGTGATGTCATCACAAAGCCAAGCTGAGCACGACGGGCTGTGATGATAACAACCTCCATCCTCCAACAAGTGATGACTCACTTCACTGTTTCTGGAAGAGAATGGGCAGCTTTCTATTGCCTGGGAATGATAGTATTAGAGTGATGTGGAGCCTGGAAATGCAGGTAGATGTACACCAATCATAGGTTAGGTTGTCAAACTAAATGCACCTCAATTCTGAAATAATAATAATTTGCAGCATATATCGATAAGTTTAGCTTGGACAAGTAACTCGACTCAAAAGGACCAGGGGTTTTTATGACTATATATTATGATCGCTGCTAAATAATAATTGCCAAATCTCTGAAATGACACCTTGTCTTAATAGTACAGTTTCTTATACGCATGCTGTTACACCATTTGAAACTGGTCGCTTAGCAGCACTGCTACATGGCTCCTACATTGTCACTTCCTTCAGACACTATGCTGTTATGGTATCACCGTTATGTGAGAGATGCTGCTGACTAAGTATATGTTCTCCAGTATAATGGGTCAATAACAGTACTTAATTACATCAGTAATAGTTACAAAATGACAAAATAGCCTGCACGGCATAGGTAGAACTACTGAGACGAAACATGAATGCTATTTAGCCATCATGTTAGCTATTAACTTATACTTGGTACATAAAGCAAAGCAAAGCACACTAGCATTTGTTTCTTGTTGCTTTGATTACCTGGGCTATGTGTCTGTACATCCCAAAAATCATCGTTTATAGACTGCTACATATTTGGCGTGTGTATGGCTTAAGCAGATTTTTGGATTGCATATTTTACGCGCAACAATTCCTTTATGAACCACAGCAGTGTGCATCGGGAGCTTGTTGTGAATCCTTATGCTTCTGGATACGTGGGCCGTGTTTTTAATAGACACATCACTGATTTTTAATCAGCAGTAGGGACTCTATTGATTTTTTACTTATGGATTTCTCAAATCAAATCGTACACTTCTCCCGCATGCACATGTATTATACTTAGACATGGAGGTAATTAGGAGAACTACTATTCAACGTAAAAATGCCACAACGTTGTGTAATAATTAAACACAACATGGCAGATTTTCCTAAATGCTGTGTGCATGTTAGACAACTTCAATTGTGACCCTATCACAATAATTACAAATATTGCGATATGATTTCCCACCCCCCAAAAAATCATGCAGGCAACGTCCTGTCTTACTACTGTCTAGAAAAACTCTAGTTCACAGGATGTCTACATAAAAGCATCCTCCGGTGTTTTGAATTGAAACCAAGTTTAATTTTATCACCATTCTTGATGTGCCGTGATATTCAATTCAAATGAATATGACAGAAAGTCTTTTTCATTTCCTGCTATCTTACTACAGTAAACAACTAGGTGCCTCTAGGAACAAATACAGTGGATCACCTCCCAGCTGGATTATTTAGCTTTGACATTCTACGAGGTCACAGTATGTGGAGAAACACTGCATAGCTGAGTAAAGCTAAGAAACAAATGTTGATTCATTGATGATGGGTTATTATGTTTGACTTCTGTGTTTCAAAAAATAATTCAAACCTGCTCGTTGCCAATACCCCTGTAAACTTTACATGTAATGAAACCTCACCCTGGTATGTCATGAATTGTAGCAGTGTAAAAATAAAAACACTACCTTAAGCAAAAACCCAGCACATTGGTGACATCTGCAATTTATTTTGAGGAATAGTGAGAATAATATTTTACCCAAAATATTTTTTAAACAATTCATACTGTCCTATAATACCAGGAATGGATGACACCTGGCAACAACAAAAGAAATATAATTCTGAAGCAGTCACCTCACTAATTCTTTAAACAAAAGGATATAAACATATCTTGGCAGAGATTATTTGTCGTAGGTTAAACCAAATATTTAATTATTTAAAACAAGTCTCAGAGTAATTTCTCCCATAGATTTAACATATTTCATTAATAAGGTAGGGCTGATGTCCCGATCGTTTGTTTTATTGTCCACATTGTTCTTCACCACAAGGTGACTTTATGTGTAAGATAATGTGACAATTTACTTTTATAAACGGCATTCATCAGCATGCTAATTCACCAATCCAAATGAGACAGTCATCATTCCAAATTACTTCACAGGTGACCTTGAATCATAACTGGACACAGGAAAAATATATGCAAGTTTTCAAAGTGCAATAAAAAAACAAAACACTGATTTGAATAAATCTCATTTCATTACCGAAGGTTGTGGGCCACATCATTAGAAAAACACTTAGGCTTAAAAAATAAAGATAAATATCTGACTACAGAAATACATTTGTTAGGCTTAGGTTTTAACAGTGCAATCGACCAGCATAAATATTTAAGCATACACACATCAGATATAGGGCTACAAACCATGTGCCCAAACCACCATCCATCCTGCCTAGCCTGTAACTATTCCACCTGTAAGGACAAAATTTTTCAACCTGTCATTTTTGAGTCTGTACCCTAATGAGCCGGTACATTTAATAACAACTTATTACATTCATTTCAGGCTTAGTTGATCAGTCTGCAATATGTAAGATAGGAAATAACATTTTACTCTCAACCCCCATACTGACAGTCAACATTTAATTATAAAAGATGCTGGTATCCTGCTGGCATTACTGCAGTGTATCTAGGGACCTAGTATGTCACACAGTCCTGTCAGTGTGTCCTTGCTTATCATCACCATCATCATTATCATCATGTTGCCAGTGCATTAGTTAGAATATAATTACACAAAAAGGCATGTGGTAATCTAAGAACAAAAACAGCCTCTGAATAGTGTTTAGTCTTACTGAATCTGTGTCACTGTCCAACTTGTGCCACATTCCAGCATTATATGATGTGAATTCTGTCTCTGCAGGGCCGCAGTAGATTACAGAACAGATAACATACAAGCAGCTTGATGGGGATATAAGACTCCTACGTTGATATAAATAAATAAAGACAAAAAAAATCACTGTAATATTCTTTGAAGAGCCTCAAATCAGTGAGTTTTCAGTGACCTTTGTGAAAGTTTATGGCAACAAGTATTTTCCTTGGTCAATCTACACTATAGGATGTTAGGTGATATATGTGATTGGTTTATGGAGGATAACAGAATACATTGATGATTAAAATGTGGAATTGAGCTTCTATCGTATTGTCTCAGTGCGCTTGCCCTACATCTGTTTGTGGACATACAAACACAAATTCTACATGACTTGTACTTTGTAGGTAAATATGGTACCTCTAAAAGGTAGCAGACATGTAAATCTATCAATCACAAACCAAGTAGTTTTCCAAAATCTAAGACCCCTGCTAATGCGCTGTCCTGGCTCCCATCTGTTGGTATGTTTATAGTGGGATTCCTAGAAAAGTTAGGGAACATATTTGATGAAACTGAATGGAGGAATGGGGCACGGCCCAACATGTGACGCTGCTGATCCAGATCCAGTCACGGATCTGTGAATTTGAAATGTGATTTCCTAATATTTGTAACACCTTTCCTTAAAAGTACGCAACCAAACACAGTGACAAATGATAAATTGACTATGCACGCAATATATTTTGGGTGTGAAAAAAAGTAACAGTCGTGCCCCTCAAAACTGTTACGCCAATATTATTACAGTTGTTTCTTTCCCTTTGGGTCACTTTACAGTTACAACGACAAATTTTGCATACGCTTATTTGTTTTGGAGATATTTATGTTTGCATAGACTTTGCTCGGGTCATAGTGCCAATCAATTAGCCAAATATTGTTCCAAATGTTTAGATAATTGACACTATTGGTATCAATTGAAGTTAGGAGGCTTCTACTACAAGTGATACACGCAGTCAACCAGTATGTCAGCTCCTGTGGTACAGTGGTGTGTGCATCTCTGTCTGTTTCTGTTTCTCCCCGACTCTTTCTCGTTGTGCTTGTCTATCTGCTGCCTGTCTCCCTCTCTCTCTTTCCCTCTTTCTTTATGTCTGTCTGTCTGCCTGGCTGGCTGGCTGGCTGCAGTAGCGGCTGTGGTTTGGAGGGGAGGAGGCGTCACTAGGGGTAACGTTACGCCTACACCAGAGTGGCACAAATCAAAGTCGATAAACACCGCCGGACAAAAAAAGTTGTACTCAGACCTCAGTTGAGGACAAAGTGAACGGGTTTACCGGCAGACTGGTGAGTTTTACGATGGCTTTCGCCGGCCAACCCGGGATGTGACGGAGAGGCGCAGAAAAACACTCTCCCCAAATGTTCCCCCTCTCGCCATCGACGTAACAACATGTCGGCAAAGGACGGCCATGTTTTGCTGGTTATGTCGACACGGGGAGGAGGAAAAGTAGACACGATGTTCTCCCTGTTCGCCGTCTCACACCGCGGTAACAACACACCAAAGTGAAACTTAACACGCGGGCTAAAACGTCCAATTAACAAGTTGGCGGACACACGAGCGCAGTACGCAGGTGTAAACGAACAGGACAGGCAAAGTTCATGCGGCGAGACAAGTTAAAATATGAATACAGATGTTTGAGGGGCTGAGCCGAGGAGGAGGG
Source organism: Brotula barbata (assembly GCA_900303265.1). NCBI lineage: Eukaryota > Metazoa > Chordata > Actinopteri > Ophidiiformes > Ophidiidae > Brotula > Brotula barbata. The sequence goes on along the minus strand of OMNV01000313.1, from coordinate 21,681 downwards.
AGGCACAAACAAACAACTACGTGCAGCTTTAAGTTGGGGGACTTGTTTGGACGGGTGGGTTCGGGGAAAAACAAAAGACGAGCGGAACGTTTCTTACCTGCACACCGTTTTGGCGCGATGCCCAGGTGGTGTCGTACAATCCCAACGCGACCGCTCGAAATGAGTCAAATCCGTGCTTATTCCTCTAACGAGTCAACATCCGTGGAGACAACAGACGACAGGAAAAGGAAAAATTGGCGATCACTAGGAGGATCTACGCCAAAAGCCACATGATCGCCGACGTCAGAGGACGTATTTGCATGCCGTGCTGAAGCGCCGGTGTCCGTGGGTAGAGAGTCCATAGTGTTACGGCAGCGAAAAGTTGGGGAAGAGACCGAGAGAAGTGAGAAAACTGTCATTCCCGTCGGATGGAGGAGGGCTGGCAGTTACAGGAAACATGCCCGCTGCTCTAAAATGAATGGACTGCGTGTTGTTGCTGTCAAGTTGTCCCTGCGCTGATTCCTGTACGCCTCTGACTGACGCTCATTGCATATTACATCATCTAACGGAGGGGGGCGTGGCTTACTCTCTCTCTCTCGCTCTGTGTCTGAGTCTCTCTCTCATTCAATCTCAATTTTCAAAAGACTTTGTTAGCATGACAATACACTTACAGTACTGCCAAATGTCTGTGTAGGAAATATCAAAATGAATTGTAAAATATTGTGGAAGATTAATGAAGAAGGAATAGCGAAAATATATGTAGACAAAAATCAAATGATACAAAATATTTAAAAGGAGGGAAAAATACAAAACATTTACTGTGAATAAACCTGTGCATGTGTGAGCCTAGATGTATTGTCCTGCTAGTCTGCTGTTTTTTCTCTTTTCTGTCCCTTATGTTTTGCTCTTGGCTGTGCTAGAATTTGTTTGTTCCGATGAACGATGTTGTGTTTTAGTTGTGGTATAATTTGCTTGAACTCCCTTATCGTTTGTTTGTGCACACTCAGACAGGACCTGCTGGGTGGGGGGGGGG
>OMNV01000313.1:0-20649 GCA_900303265.1 Brotula barbata | reverse complement strand
GGGGGGGGGCTCTTCTGTTTGCCCCTGGCTTGGCATTGAAAGGCTTGGTACTGGTAGGACTGGGGGTCACTCTGTTGTAGCCAATTGATTAATTGGTTGATTAATTGTTTTGTATGAATGATTAGTAATGGCCTAATTTTGCTCCGCAGGCCGCAGGATCTCTCTCTCTCTGTATCACTGTCTGTCTCACTCTTTCTTCCTGTGTGTTCGCGTGCAAGGTGTCTGTGATGTTATTGCAGTGCTTCTCTCAAGTGGAAGTTGGTCTGTCCTTTACAGAGGAGAAACTGAGACCCAGATATACTGTACCACATACACACACACACACAGAAAGAGAGAGAGACAGGCAGGCAGACAGACAGACAGAGGTGAGGTGAGGTAGGGTCAGCAGGTACAGATCACAGCTTTTACTGCAGAGAAAAACTGCACTGGAGTCTTAGTCCAAACAGCTCACATCACAGGCACAACAGTGACCTCTGCAGGCTCAGTTTGGAATTGATTCTGACCTTGACCAATGGAGTTATTCAGCAAATTTGCCTCTTTAGCTCTGCCTTTGTAATAACAAACTAATAAAACCGTTACCGTGAAACTGTGTTAATTTTACCAGGATCACATAAGAGTGCAATATAGTATTGAATAGTGGAAGTGAATACTGTCTGCATCTTTTGAGATAACAGTGTTGGATAACTTTGGCTTTAGGTGTTGGAGTAGGATTTAATATTTTCCTCAATGGCCAATGCAGAGGTTTGTACACTTAGGGTCCGAACTCAGGACAGTTTTTCTAACCTGTAGTCTACAACATAATAAATTAATGTTATTTTTTAGATACAATACAATACAACTATGACAATGAAAAAAAAACCTTAATTTTTTTGTATGTTTTTGAATCGCTGTTATCAAGATATTTTTCAGAGGTTCAGAAGTTGTTAAACCAAACAAATCAAACTATAGTGTAGTATAGTATATAGTCACAAATTTTATGCCATCCTCACCAAATCAGGCTTGCGATTTTAAAGGTTTTCTGTGTAAATGAGACATATCTTATAATGATAAAATAGACAACCATATTCCAGATTTCCTACAGCACTCTGAAAGTGTCACTGGGCTCTTGTGCAGTTCATTGCATATAGAAGCCATTTAGTCAGCAGATTTCTGTATTGTCTGATTGTTCATAAAGTTTGAATAACCAGAATTATTATGTATATACGAAAGTTTACAACAAGTTCATTTTCTGAGTGCTTTATTGTCATTGATTTGGCTTTATTCACCTCTTCTTTTCCAACAAAAACTAGTGAGGAAAGCAAAGACTTATTCTATTCTTCACCTAATTACCAGAGGATACAAATTCAAGAGGTTACCCCCGTAAAGGGCTTAAGCACTGCTGACAAAGTTTCTGTTGTGACAACAAGTGGAAGATTGTTAACTAGGTGTCCATATCTAATGAATAAAGACAGATACATTTGGTTAGAATCTCTCAATTATCATACATTAATAAAATTATAGACTTTGTACAAAGCAAGTGTGTTAAAACAATGTCCTATATTGGGGGGAAAAATAATCCTTAGCAATCCATATCTTATTAAGTAAAACAAATGTAAGAGTTGCTGTATTGGACACTATGTATATAGGTAATTTCAGTGAAACTGCATTTATAGTGCATCTTTACTGTTCACTGTTAAAAGTTGTCTTACATAACTCAGGAGTAGGGAATTCTACTGCACATACGGCACAATTATACATTTATAGATGCAACATGATAATAAAAAATAATTATCTCTAATGTTCATAAATCCGGGATGGACAAAATGGAAAAATAGATAAATAAAACTGTAACTGATTTAGAAAATTGTAGAAAATTTGTCAAACACCCTAAAATTGGCATTGATAAATCAAGATTTTCCTCAGCACTCTGACTGGGTCCACGAGGTTGAGTTCATTGTATATCACTTCTTGATTCTACATTTCCTATATTTATACCGACAATTCACAATTTATCATTTTTCGCTCAACTATTCCATTCAGTGTGGTCAAAGCATAAGGGGTTTTTTCCTCAGGTTAAATGTATTTGAAATGAATTGTCACTAGATGGTGCCAAATGGCTGTATAATTATTGTTATGTGAAACTTTCACACTACAGCTTGCTTGATGTTACATTTTGCATTGTAATGAGACATCTGGGCATCTTTATCAATAATTATTATTTATTGTTTAATTGCACCTATACAATCATCATATTAAGTAGCATACTACTACTAATACCAGTGAAAGTGATTATCATTCATTTCAAATGAAGAGGCTGTAGACCTCACTGTGGTGAAGGACTACTGTATATCTAGGACAGGGATATACGTCAGAAAAACATATTCATGATGCCTTTGAGATAATGACTGCAGGTTCAATGCAGCCTGCTGCCTTTGCCACAATGTGGATATCACTTTGGATTCAAACTATGTACTTCAATAATGACACTAAGACTTCCAATATGTGTTTTGAAGAGTTGAAAAGACTAAACCAAGTGAGGGACTTAGAGCGAAAGGGGTAGGGATATTTAATGCTTGTAAAAGACTAACATAGACATGACAATTAAAATGTCACTATGTGCTTGGAAAGAAGCCAGCTAAGCCTATACTGCTGTTCCTGCCCTGACTCTCCTCTCCTCTCCCCTGTTCTCCTCTCCTCTCCTCAATTTGTCGTTTGTTCGTTTTACATAATTTTAGACATTGCCAGTCAGACTGGAAAGACCAATCCTAGGGGGAATGATGCATTTCATAAGAGCAGTCCAGTATTTTCAGATTTTGCAACATTGGTCGAAGAGGAGCATAATTACAGTTTGATTGGCCATGAAAGGAACAGCATCATTTTACTGTTCTGTTGGAGTTCTGTTCACCATCAACGAGAGTACTTGATGGAACATCAGCGGTGCATTGCAGATGAACTACATCAATAAGATGTGTTTTAATTTTAGATGCATGTGCTGTACATGATGTGCACATAATGTTTTGTGATCCATAAACACTTTGGCAATAATGCATTCACAGACAGCTCATCCAGATGGGGTTTATAAAAGCTATTATCATCATAACAACATCAAACTAATTTCCCATCCCACTACCATGTATGTTAATGACAAAAGCTGTTTATCACAACAACCAAGGAGATGAATATGAGCCAACTGGAAAACATAAGGAGGGAAATGATGAGATTAAAGAGCATTCAATGAAATGAGTACAGTAAGAGTGGAGAGAAGTTATTCTATTTCTCTCTCTCAGGCATGTTTCAGTGATTAGTGAGCATCCTGTTCGCCCTGAACGTGTCCTTGCCTTGACCAGTATCTTTACATTTGACAGTGCAGTGCGAAGAATAGAGCTGAGGAGAACAGTCAGACTCCTGCACAGGCACTCTTTCACTCAACATAGAGCAGAAGAAATCTTAATTAAATCCAAAGATACAGGAGGTTATTTAAGGTCATGGTGCTGGTAGATTTAGTAAATACACTGAATGACAGAAGGCTTTTACAGAACAGAGCTGAAGCCCATTGTAGATTAAACAAATTGAAAGATGTGTTATGCTTTTAGAAATACTGAGAAATTGTCCTATTGGCTCAGCAAAGGAGTTTTAATCCAACTTTCAACCCTTTGGCACCTCTACTCTGTCACTGTTCACTTCAGTGTTCAAAAGTATTGTAATTTTACACCAAGCAGTCAGAAAAGCCAGGGACACCACTGTTTAAGACAGTATAATGATTTTATATCTTTTTTTAAGACTTCCTATTCCCACTCATCAATGTCTTGAAGCATCCAAATTCCTTTCACTAATTTAGTGGATAAAAATCCTTCTGCTCCAAGTCTTCTCTTCCCTGCTCCAGTTTCCCTCAGTTTTAATTTCTTCTTTTTTTTCAAATTCTACATGATTCTTTTGTTTTGCAATACAAACCCAGCATTCTTTCTAATTGAGCAAATCAGCGGCACAATGCACAAAGCTTGGCACTCCTGTCTTCTTCCCAAGGCTCACAAGAAAGGAAGAGGGCCATTTACCCAACGATTCATCACCCCATTTCCATTTCTGTGAAACACTTATCCATGTGGTTTGGGGTATTGTCACTTCGCAAAACCATCATATGAAAATATTTACCACAATGACAAGAACAGGGAGGGGATTCTTTAAAATTGCTTCCTCTCTGTGTTTGAAAAGTGGGTGTTTGTCTGGAGTCTTTTCTGGTGTGACGCAAGTGTGAGTGTCTTTATTTGAATGTATGTGCGTGTGTCTGGGTGTGTGTGAGTGTCTGCCTATGCCACCTCTATGTGCGATAGTTAAGTTTCTCAGTTTGACAGAGCTACCACTCTGATCATCAAACACACATATGGTAACAATTAGATCACATGGCTTTGAGCAACAGAGGGAGAGAGAAAGGAAAAAAGAGAGAGAGGAGATAGAGGAGACAGGACAAATGGGGTGAAGTTAGAGAGAGGTAAATAGATGAGAGGATTAATGGAAGATGAAGAGGGAGCTAGGGATGAAGAAATTGGCATGATTGATGGAGAGAAGGAATAGGCATAGAAGGATAGTGTCAAAAAAAGCAAAAGAAAAGAAAAAAGATCTTTTAGACGGGTCACATTTAGAGTCACCGTGACGTACAAAAAACACACACAGACACCAGGATTTATTTGAAAGTAATTTAGTGAAACACAAGCCACATTAGTACCAGAGTAGATTTCTCAAAATCTACCCAACCCTTACATGACCAAAGTCCCGCTTATAAATAAAACTTCATTGAAATCCATATGAGATATTGTGCTAACCAACACTTAAAAAAATGTGAGATATAAATTGTAACTGGTATAATAAAATAGTCCAGCTTTCCCCTATTAGCTCAGTTTGACAAAAGTATGCGCTGTGTTTCGTAGAGAGGCGATAAATTGTTCTTTTCTTTTCTCTGCATATCAAAAACATTTCAATTGGTGGAAATCTAATGGGCAGTAAATTTGACCATTTAGTGCCATACACACTGACACTCATGATACCTAACACCTCATATATTTAGAAAAACAGCATTAACTCAAAGACAGCGTAAAGCCAATGAAGGTAGTTGGTTTACATCACTATTTGCATGAGGAAAACCACCAGCACGCAGCAACAATGCACCCATTGTAGCTGATTCAGTGCAGCACAACAGACACACTGGACAATAAGCATTTATTAGTTACAGTATTGTTTTGGGTCAAATCAAAAGGGGCACATTATTCTGTTGTTGCAGGTCTCCTCCTTGTCACTGATACCCTGGAAGTGCGCACATTGCTCTCTTCCTTTGCTTTCCATGTGTATCTGCCTGGTTTACATACACGCCATGCACTTTCGCTGTTGCTCTGTAATCAAAGTATCCAAGACCAACGACATGTAAGCGGTATGTGCTGGCTATTACAGGGTATGTTTGACCTTTCATTTTTGTGTATATAACGTTTTGGAAAAGCCTCTCCTTGCTTGTCTGGTAGAAGCGTGACATGCACCCAGCAATAGAAGTAGGATGGAGCTGTATACAGAGCTGTGGATACATTTAGTAAATAAAGAGCTCATAGTTTAGATGAAGTTTTTTTATTGCAGGGCTTGGCTCTAAGGCTATAATTCATAAGCAGCGCTACATCATTGAAGCATCTGCCTCCTTTTGTCTGGCTGTTTCCTCTCTTTATATACACTGCATTTATCACTGGATCAATAAAGTCACTCTCTCTTTCTCTTCCTCTCTGCTCTGTTATTAGGAGTCTGGAGCATTTATCTATGTGTCAGTGTTATCATTTCCAACCATGATTACAGAGGTCCCTATTTTTGTGGTTTTGAATTTCACCACTTATTTCAGTGATGTCAATCTACGGGATGGAAGGACATTTTCTGCTGACAGAATGAAAATTATAGTTACTTGGAAGAAATGTGTATCAAAGGCAGGCACCACATGCATCACCTCTTTTCTCTTATGTTTAAGCCTACATTCACTGGGGCAGTCAACATCACTCATCAAATTGCAATATTTCAGTGTGGCCGTAATAAAATAAACATGTAATTAAACCACACACACTAAATATCGTTCATTCCATTCTCTTATGGTTCAGTGTCATCCCACAAAGTCTCTATCGTGCCCGTGTATAAACATTGGATGTCTATTGAATCATGCTGTTATAGTTAATGGTCCTATCTAAATGATTGCGTCATCCACACCATGGGCTTATGCTGGAGATTGCAGTAGCAGTAGTGAGGAACTGTATCCGCACATAAACCTCTCTATATTTACTCTTTGTAAGAAAGGGATTTGAGGGATTTTTAGTCTCCCACCAGTCCTTGTACAGTAGATTGTAGATATTAACATGAACATGTAGTCACATGAGGAGACGGAGAAATCCTTTAAAATGACTACGGGATAAGGAATGAAAACAACACTTGATGCTTGGACTGATGCTTTACCTCTGCTTCTACTTTTTTTTATCTTACCATCCTTCCTTTTTGTTATTATACTGATTTTTATAGGAATCAATATAGGTATCATTTTCTGCAGCAAAAGACTGACAACACAAAACCCAACACAAAAATATAACGTAACACAGCAAAACAGTGATACATGATTTAGCTGATTTGTCCTGATTCCCCTCTACATTCTTGACTCAAACATAGAGCTTCAAGCTGTGTGTGTTGCACGTAAAGGAAAGTTAATTGGCCTGAAATGGCTTAACAACCCCACTGGCTAACAGTGTCCGTTTATAGCCAAGTGGACCAAATGTAGCAAACAAGTGAATGAGGACACTGTTATGAGCTTTAGATGGACACCCTGGGAAGTAGTATTTCCTCTAGATTGGCTCATTTAGATTTATGTATTTATTTAATTAAATCTGACCCATGGTGACTAACTGCGGTTCGACAAATTAGCGAATAATAGGAAATGAACAGGTGTGAATGGTAACTCTGGAAGATAAAATAGTCTGAACTCAAGAGAAGAAATTGTTTGATGCCCAGTGTGGGCTCTGGAGCACTAAGTGTTTTCATACTGTTCCTCGTGTCCTGTTTTCAGGTAGCAAGAATGCTTTGCCATACTACACATAACCATCTCCATGATTGCCATCCAGTGATTTGTGATGCTACACATGAAGCTTATGTGTACAACAATAAGATGTCAGAGATGTCTTCCCCAAACATTATAGGAAAAAGTCATGTAAAAAGAGTCTTTAACTGCCATTGTTACCAATTATTTTGTAATGTATGAGGGTTCATGGAATCTTGTGCTATCTTTTCCAGTTTGGGCCATTACAATTGCATGTGTTCTTTTACAGAGTGTGATCACATCGTTTTCCTCCTGTAGTTTGATGTGGTCATCCAGTTCAGTGGAACTTGAGAGCTCACGATTTGGTGCATTTTGTATACTGAATGGCACAAGTTATATTCAATCTACGATCTTGCTTTCTACTGTATCCTATTCAATATCAAATGTGTATCATTGGATACATCAGACCATCCTAAATGATCAAAGACATTGCATTAGAAAATACACAACTACACTATTATACTGAACAGAATATATTTTAGTCCCAATTTCACCGTGGGATTTTTACAACACCACAGTTTAAACATAGCAGCAACACCCTCTCTCTCGACCCTTTCTTCGGAAGCTTAGACTGTATGCTGCTTCTGTTGTAAATGTGACCACAGTCAGTCCCCTCCTCATCACTTTTTAGTGGCGTGTGCGTGTATGTGTGTGTGGGAGAGCCAGAGGAAGTTGAGTGGCATTCTGGTTTCCTCTCCCCAGCTCTGCAAAATCTGGGAGACCATTTGTTAACTGTCTGTTGGTGAGCCTCTGTCCCCAATCTAACCCAAAATAAAAACCACTGGACATCTGCACCAGCTTTGAGAAGGTGAACCACACAGCTGTACCTTTACCATCTGCAGGCTGAAGCATTTAATGCTATTTGGTGATTTCTTTGATCTGAAGCGTTTACTCACCATTAAGTTAACCTAATCCACAGGCTGTTCTGCAGCTAGCATTACAAGGAAGGGTGATTCACATCCGTGTTTTCTAAAGACCATCATGTTCATCCAATGGACACCTACTGGGCATTGTGCTCATCTTGTTCTTGTAATGAAACACAGGCTATTTCAAATCTGTTTCTGCTGAAAAACGATGTAACGATGTAAAATTTGGATGCATAAATCTCACTGATTTCCTGAAGCAGTAAACTATTTTTTCATATAAGCTTGGACGATCCAGAGACTTTTAAAGAGTCAAATGGAAGCACTTCAAATAGGATTAATTTTGTTATGAATTCAGTTATTTATGGGCATAACTGGTTTTGTATTTTTCATATTTTTAACTTATGGTTTCAGATAGACTTCTTCCCTTCCAGGCAGACATTGTTCAGCATTCAATTCATGAGAGACTTAAGAGTATTCTTTGCACCGACAGAGGCTGCTGTATTGACCAATTGGTCAGTGACTCATTGCCCTGACCAAAAGGACCAGCCCACATCAAACAATACAAGATTGACTATTTCTATACTTTTCCCTCTTTCTCATTTTATTCTGCTTTTTGTCACCATCTTCACCATTGAAGTCTCATGCAGATCCACACCGCAGTCCAGGATGTTTCCATGCACAACACAGCCAGCGGAGTGAATGACTGAGCTTCCCGACCCCCAGGTTCAGAGGGACATGTACTCCTGAGTGAGTAGAGAACAGGACTGGTTGGTGACTATCTGGGTTGATCAAGGAGACATCAGCACCAATCTGAAGGTTGGAGATGGAAAGAAGAATAAGAAAAGAGAGAGGGAAAAAATTTAGATAACACCCTTCAGACATCATCATGGACCCTTCCTGAACCTGATTGGACCAACACACCACATGCCATTGGTGTTTGATTCCAGTTTCCTTAAAATGGTGCTAAAAGTTATCCTCGTAAAACACACACACAAACAAACAAATTCTCTGAAATAAGCCAATCAGTAACTTCTGCATTACCATGTAGTAATGCAACTTTTTCAGTGCATAATGGATTGCATATGACAAGTAAATCCCACTTTTCTGCAATTACTTTCAATGAAATGAGAGGAAACCAATGGAGGAAACCAATAAGGAAATCATGGAAATCATTAGAGGAAACCAAATGCAGGAAACCAATAATGAAATCATGTTCTGAGTTACTTTGAAAAATGACGGTAATTCATATTTGTAGTAAATACTTTGCAAAATCACTCACATGGCTATCAAGGCTCATACATCGTTTAAGTGGTAATAAAGTTCACAAATATATCAGCTGGACTCGTACCTAACAAATTACAAAGAAGGGATAACAGGAATGGTCACAAGGAGGGATTTGAACTATGTGATTTACGACTCTCTAAAACCTAATGTGGTGATTTTAAGTTGTTGGGTGGTATTAGCCAGCTGGATAATGTTGACCTCCCTAACTTCCTCCCCAGCTGTTCTGTCCCAAACCAGAGACAAGACATCACGAGACACAAAACACCGATCCACACACACACACACTGGTGGTTTTATAATGCTGGCCTTGAACACAACTGAGTAGCCCTTGTAAGTAAACACATAAAAAGCATTTGTAACATGCGTGTATCATGATAAAAGTGAAGATCCAAACTATTACATCCGTGTTGGAGGTTTATGGAAGCATTCGTGTCACGTCACAGACACTCAGTGGAATGAAGCAAGGGATGAAACAGTGGCAGAGAGAATGAATGAATGACTGTAGAAGATAGTAGAAGATGTAGAACAGTACATCCTATTCTGGTTTTAATGGGAACAGGAAGCTCACGCATTGAGTTTTAAGGCAGTCACCAACTCATCTGGCCATTTGCCAAGGATGACAACTTTCTGTAATGACACATTTCACAAAAGGTCGAATTATTTAAGGCTCAATTGGATCTCAATGTAAACTCACTGGCGAACAAAAGGATGGCTACTACGCATGTCCAACATGTTTTACTACACTTTATATTGTATCAAAAGACAGTATCAATCAGGTGGCTGCTTAGATCGGCCACCATACTCTAAGCACACGCAGGTTATCTATCAGGTAGTTTTTACAACAATTTTGGTATCTGAAATGATGACCTAAAAAGAGATACAAGACAGAGATGGGTTGTGATGTGCAGCATGAGTCAGGAGCTGAACTCTTATGTTAGAGTCACATGCATGGTGTGGACCTGGGCCCTCTGGGACACTGGAGCATCACTGTGTGGTCTGCAAGAATAGGAAATCCAAATGACTCAGTGAGAGCCCATCCTGATGGGACCCCAAGTGAGTGCAAACACCAGCGACCAACTGTGTGTGCGGAGTGATGTCATCTCGATATGGAGGGCCACAGCAGTTAAAACAACCACTTGACACATCAGTTCATGCCTCATGCTCAAAAACACAAACACTCACACAGACTCATGAAGAAAGGTGTATGAGAGAGTGTGTTGATATAGCAAACCACGTGGAGGCACACGTGACAAGATAATTTTCAGCACTGACACGTGCAACGTGTAAAAACATGTAAAAGGTTATATTTTAGTTTTGTTGTCAGTGTATGTGATATCTTCCCGACTTTCTGTATCCTACATCACCTTAAACCAAAATTCAATAGATTTATAGCAAACTGATACAGATGCTAAAAGTAGATACATTTACTTAGTAAAATTATAGGCTGGGTTGCCTGCATCTTACTGTATGTAGTACACATGATAAAAGGGAAGATTTGTTTTATCACCAGGCTTTTTTCATTGATGTGAAAAAGGATGACCATAGAAAAATCTTTGATCTAAGATGTTGAAATCCCCATAACTGCTCATTATGCCCATGCAGCTAAGGGAATATGTTACCATTTACAATCTCCAACCCCACTGCAGCTCAGCGGACTGACTGACTGACTGAGGGGGCTTTGTTCATTCTGGAAGTGTGTGTGTGCTTATGTCTTAAAACAGACAGGGGGGCTGCCTTGGTGGTGGCCTGTTATGGAAAAAGGCAGCGGGAGGCTAGGTACACACACATATATACCCCCAAACGGACGCAGATACACATGTGCATCCAGGCACGTTCTATTTCTTTTCGCTCTCACACACATCCTGATCAGAGGCTACTGGAGGTAATTGTGTCAGCGGAGATGTATGGTGTAGGAAGCAGAGGGAAAGAAAGAACAGAGGAGGCAGGGAAGGAGGGAGAGAGGAAGCTGGAGCTGGGGGGCTGCTTGCTAATTGGAGCCAAATGGACAGCAGATGAACTGAAGTTGTTGGCTCTGTAGTCTGGACAGCTCACTCCCTCACACACTCCCCTCCTCTGTCTCTCCGTCTATGTCTGTCTTTGTTAATATATTTTACCTGCTTAATTTGTGTTGCATTTCCTCATTCTCCCTCTATTTTTCTTTCTGAACATGATTTATTGATCTGTTGCACACAGCTCCAAGTTAACTTGTAGCAACTGTTATGAGTTGCCATGAAACGTTCTAAATTGACTCCAAACCATGTCCCTCAGGATTGCGGTGGTGTTGGTAAAACCATAAATCTTTAGGTAAATCTTCTATAATTGGTTTTCATTTTTCCCTTCCTTTTTCTCTTTCAAGACCGTTTCTCCCAAAAAAGACATTGGTTTAGATGGAGACATACTTCAAAGGAAGAAATACGACACCACGAGGAAAGGGCTGGTGATTGAACACCATAGCAGTAACGCCTTTAAGATTGTTTTTTTAATCCTCTCCATGGGAGTAGACCCTGCAAATGGTCTCAAGTCACCACTTACTAAAGGTGGTTGTGATACAGGCTTACAATCGATGGAAAGAGGAGTTGACAATGGCAATAGCTGAGCCTAAACATAGATAAAGACAGGAAACAGAGACACATTTTTTCTGTTTATTTACCAAATGTAGTTTTTCGACGTCAAGTGATTGGTCAAAAACTAAATTTGAGCTTTGCAGTATTTGAGCCAGTTACGGTGAGGATAAGTGAAAAGACAAAAACCTAAAGTCTGTCTTCTCTGAAAGTTAAACTTAATTATTAGTTCAAATTATGTAGTTATTTTGAGTTGCCAGTGACAAACAGGTCAAGTAAGCCTGAATCCCAATGTTGATTTTCGTTGGGCATCCTCAGAGAGGTATTTGAAACCACCAACAATGCCACACACAGAGGACATATTTAGATGTGGCATTGGGTGGTCAAGCTCCTCTTTTTTAGGGTTTAGGCTTTATGTTCTGTGTTGGAATGCTTTCAAAGCAAGAACATATAGAGATTAAGCAATAGAGTTAGAGCAAGACAGAGGCATGTTTCTTTAAATGGAAGAATGGAGGAAGAGTACAAACAAAAACATGGAAAGTAGTGGGGAGTAAAAAGGAAGCTAAACGAAAGAGCACCAAGTAGAAGCCATAGGCAAGGGGTTGTAAAAACAGTCAGGACCGAAAGGTAGTGAAATATTTGACATATTGGTTTCCCTGTTATGAAACCAGAGTTGAAACAAGATTTCCTATGAGCACGAGCTGTCAACAGAGCACTTAGCTGACTTTATCTTAACTCCCTCATAGTCCAGACTCGCTGAACATATAAAATTACAACAGTTTTTCTGTTTCTGTAAACCACTTAATCTATCACCACCCATAGAAATGACCAATATGACAAGTAGTGTGCGATTTAGTGGTGAGATGACAATAACCTTTGGTGCGTATGTAAGATAATATGTGTGTTTTTATTGCCTGTTTGTACAAAAAGGTGTCCATGAGTGTCCACTGAAGTTTTGCAGAAATCAATAAAACAAGATATTTTGTCGATGTGGTAAGGACGTCAATAATTCTGTTGATCAAATTCCTGCCATGGCAGAGCCAATCTGGATCCAATACACACCGATCCCTGTTTCAGAGAGCAGGTTTAACAAACTCTCAGCCTAACCCTGAACTCTGATTTGACTAACCCTGACATGGGAAACTCAGGTGCAACACGAAGCATTTGTTTGGAACTGAGAGCGTGTCCATGATGAGTCATAGGAATGATATGCAGGCTGAGAATATTGTTGGATAAATGATCGATTGTGCATAAAAACGGCAATGCTCAAACAGACAGTATTCGGGTAATGATATGATATCTAAGCAGGGTGTGATCAGTATCTTCTGCGGTTTTCCAGAGTCAAGAAAAGGACACGCCATATCTGACCCTTCCTTCAGTCTGAAGGCTTCAACTAAAGAGGAGGAGAAACTCAGGTTTATTTGAAGAAAACCCTCCAGTGAACAAGTTAGCTTCATGGACCATGTTGCCATAGTAACTGTGTAACTGAAACCGAAAGCCCAGAGTTTCCCCTCATCTCAGGGTTAACACACTCAGAGTATTCCCTTGAACCTGCTTTCTGAAACTTCTCTGAGAAAGTTGATTTTGAGTTAAATTCAAATCTGACGTCATAAAAAGCCACCATCGATGGATCGCAGATAACCTGATTCATCATGGCGGAGCTGCGATTAGATTGTGCGTGCCATCCATGCAGCTACTCACACCTGGAAGCCCTAAAATAGATCAAATGAAGTGATTCTTGTCTCAAAGTCTCAAAGCTTCATATCAAATACATTAATTATTGCTTAGTTGTGATTCTGTGGAATTCTTCTTTGATGAGCCTAGTTGGTCTGTGATTTGGAAACACCACAAAAGTGTACAGCAAACTTCTCATTGCAAGAGTCTTATTTCTGACAACCTGCCTGGCGTTTTCCTTGTAAATATGTTCTGCGCAAGCGAGGTTATAGGCAAAACTCCTGATTGCCAAAAAACAAGGTGCAACACAAAACATTTGTTTGGAACTGATAGCTCGTCCATGAAGAGTCATAGGAATGATATGCGGGCTGAGAATATCGTTTGGATAAATGATCGATTGTGCATAAAAACGGCAATGCTCAAACAGACAGTATTCAGGTAATGATATGATATCCAAGCAGTGTCCGATTAGGATCTCCAGCGGTTTCTGCATCCTCAAGAAATGGACACGCCATATCTGACACTTCCTTCAGTCCGAAGGCTTCAACTAAAGAGGAGAAGGAACTCAGGGTTAGTTGAAGAAAACCCTCCAAGCAAGTTAGCTTCATGGACCATGTTACCATAGTAACGGACTCAGGGTTAAGATGAACTTGCTTTGTGAAACCGAAAGCCCAGTGTTTCCCCTCATCTCAGGGTTAACACACTCAGAGTATTCCCTAAACCTGCGTTCTGAAACAGGGCCCTGAGCGGTCATGTGATAAAAACAAAAGGTAACACTAATTAACCAAAAAGGCTTTATTCAGTAAATCAAAGCAATAAATGTGTACACACAGCAGGTGAATGCTGGGTTGATTTGTGAAGGAGACAGGTGCCTGTTCATGAAAATGCTTGACATTTGTCCCATTGTGGCTGTCATGGAAAATGACACAGTTGTATGGCTTCAGTTTATGAATTGTATTGCCAATTGTATTCATAAGCAGCTATACCAATGGTGCATTTCTAGCGCTATTATCCGAAGTGCTTTACAATGTTTGTGGCAAACTAACTCTTCATATATGATGCATGTGAGGTAATATTTCGATTACTTTACACAGTGGTATTAATTGGATAAGTTTCATACTTCTGCAAGTGGAGTTGCAATTTGACAGTTTTCCGGTGTATGTGTGTATGCATGGGTCAGAGTTTCCATGATGGACCGCACATTCTCACCTCAAATTTGTTTTTTATAAAAAAAACAAAAAGTTTGCTTCGAAAGTGGCGTACACCTTCTTTTCTGCGTATGTAACGTTCATATATGAGGCCCCTGGTCTTCCAGTGACCCTGCGCTACAAAGTGTCAGTCATCCCCGCCCATCCCAAATTTAAATCAAGTGATAACAGCTGGATCCTCTCAGATCTCGATTGACTAAACAGCTGATTTAGTTTATCGTGTATTCATATAAGCATTGCAATATCTGAATGTAAGTTGAACATATGCAATCAAGTCATGACAAGGGATCACAGAATCATAACAAAGATGTTTAAACACGTCGTCAGATACTTCCTTACTCTTGGGATTCATTGTATGGAATAACACACAAGCCAAAAAATTAGCTTCAGACATGGATAGAGTTTTGTGTGTTAGTCTTACCTTTGTTTGAGAGGGCATATTTGAAAATTCCCATGTTGCCACACTGCTACAAGAAAATGCTAATGCATTTTTTCCAGCTGTTATTAATATATGACCATAAATATAGCATAATATCATCCCAAAACTGAAGCCAAGTTAGGAGTAACATCTTTCTGGCAGAATCCATCTCTTATGGGAAAACGTCTGTCTTTATCGTTATTTAAGATTGATAAGTGGGGAAAATATATGTGCATGTACAAGTCTATGTATTTATAATGATATGCATGTATGCATATGTGTGTTTGTGTGTCTCACATGGTCATGAGTGTTGATGGTGTAATACTCCTGCCTGCTGGCTTTTGTCTCACAAGAATTTGTAACAAGGAAATCCCACTATTCCTCACTTTTATGTCTGTTTAAGTCTCCAAAGATGACACATTAGAGCGTTCTTGAAACGGCTGCACACACTTTTATGCAGCATAGTGTGTTGGTGTGAAGTTCTGAGAAGCAGAAAATCAAAACAATTGAGTGGGGTGATGATTTTCTTCAGGCTTGTCACAATGGATGGCTGTTCCACAATAAACAGAGCAGATGTTTCCGTGTTAATAGAACAATCATCAATTGCAGTTGTAAAAAAGAAGTAAATTTATAGTTTTTGATCAGGCCTGAAGCACAAAAATACTTTTTTGTCACGTTTGTGAATATAATGGGAAATATTCCTTTCAATACATTGGGACCTTCCACTGTTCGGGGCAGTTTTTGTGCATTATTTGGCTATACTCAGTTTTCCTCGACAGGGGCATTAGGGTCAGTCCTTTGGTACATTTATATTCTGTAACAGAATATAAAACATAATGTCAGGTTCATGGGTGATTTTGGGTCAGCTTTCACACTGCTGAGGAATGTATTCCGCTGACTGTTCAAAAATGGAATCCTTCATTCCCAAAAGTAATCTCACATTCTCTCAATTTCTGAATATGTGAGCTTACTCAATATATAACCGTTTTGTCTCTTTTTTTGTCAGTGTTCTGCACCAGGAAAAGAGTGAATGTGGATAATAATGTTACTATTTGATGAGTAAATCCCTCAGCTGTCATTGTGTGTGTTATCAGCACAAAGTTTCGCACGTGATACCGATTATTGGACACCATCAAAACATCATTCCATTTACTGTAATAATCTAAATTATGATGGTGCTGATTCCATTGGCTGCTCTTCATCTCCCTCTCTTTCACACACTCTGTCTCTTCGTGCCTCTCTGTCATTGTGTCCTTTGATGTCCGTGGATGCATGGCTAGCTCTCTTCCTTTGTGTCTCTACGAAAACATCCAGGACACTTAAGTCAATTACACGCTCACTGACATTCAAAGAGAAAAGCAGCCCATGGAGGGATAGTAATAAATCAAGTTAAATGCTCTGATCGTCACTTTCTGGCCAAAAAATGTTCATTCACTGGTGAACTGAATGTCTGAGATGTGTTAGCAGTACTATCAGTGGGATAATTATCACTCATGGTCATTGTGAGTTATATGTCTGTGACAGAATTCGACTTCTGGTGTCTTGGAGACTTTACAGGCTTCTTCACCTTATTGTCAAGGCAGAGTAATTACTCAGCTCTGGGTGTCACCGTGGGAATAGGTGACACACAACAAGGCGTTTGCTTTTGGACCAATTGGCATCTATGATTTTGACCTCTGTCACATTTGTGGGCGTATCACTGCTATGATGTAAAACAGAGGAGAAAACATAGACTGACAGCCAAGAGTGGGGCTTTGGATGTCAGCTGACACAGGCTGTATTCCCAAGGCACAGAAGACCTCACTTCTTGTAGCCGTGCCAAAACTATCACGACCGGTCACGTTAAATGATTACGGAACAGTCGCTTGAGAGAAACCTGTTAAATCCTGATCTCATGAGATACAAAACAAACTGAATCTGTTATATTATTAACATATGGACCCCATACGGGTGCACCACCACCTCAAGTTGAAGTTCCTCTATATAGAACATAAAGAGTGGGTCATTGTCATTGGATGTTATTATGAGTACATATGCAGATGACAGGATCGTTGAAGATGAAATAAACTATTGTGACCAGTTGTTTGTTTTCTATACATCAGGGATTAACCTCTTTTGGCCCCTGGACCACCTCCCTGACCCAGAAGCAACCTGAGGACCACTGATGTGGGCGGTGGGGACAGGGGCTGAGATTAGTTTTTTTTTCTTATCTTGTTATTGCACATTCAATGTTAGACCTAAGAGGGCAGATCCCAGACTCCCAGATAGATGCAGATTTAACAGATTTATTCAGACAACAGAAATATTCTGGGTCACCAAAGGCCACACAAAGTGAGGTATGTGTGTGTGACAGAGTGGGCAGGTGTGGTGAGGAGATACTGCCAGAGATTGAGGTCCAAAATCTCACTTAGCAGTAGACTAGCTGGCCAGTGTTATAACCTGAGGCAGACAACAGGACTGGGCGTTGGAGCCTGACCTGAATACAGCATGGTGGACTGTATCTGGTAACAACTGGAGGTCAGGGGTTAAATACTGCAGCTTGATTGAAGAATACATTGAAGGCAATAAGGAAGATAACCGATAATCTTATTGATGAGATTTCTATAACTTATTACATTGTCTTTTTTTCTCATGTCTTTTTTCTCTAATTTATTCTGTTTAAATTGCACCAAACTAAACAATAGTGTGTGAGTGACTAAATGTTACAAAACCAGAGTAATGGTACAGGAAAATAACATAAATGCAAACTTGAGACCCGATTCAGTTGTGGTAAAAAAGAATGAGAGAGAGAGAGAGAAATATGGAAAGAAGGACGGTGAGAAAAAAGAGAGAGAGGGTTGAGCGTCTTTGGGTTTGTGTAAGGGGGCTAGGCTACTTACAATCCAACGAGAACCCTGACTGAGTCCAAAGAAGTCCACAAAGTGAGGGGGAGGGATTTCTGGATAGGGGGCCCCAACATTCATATGAGTGTGAGGGGGGGCCCCGAGGAGAGAAGGATGATTAGTAGGTGTATAGAAAAGGCCGAATGTAAAAGTAGCATAGACGAGTAAGAAGACAGCAAAAGGATCCAAGGAATCAGATGCTGTGTCTCATTCATGAGAGTTTGTTTGTCATTCATTTGTTCTTTAATTCAGCTTCATACTTTTTATCGATTGTTGTTTCCGCATCTTAAACAAACAAGCACGCTAGTAAACATCAGAGACATCAAATAACACACTGTGATTGGTTAAAATGAATGCATTTGAATATGAAGTGCTGTCAATTTGTCAATGATAGTCAGGAACATTTAGAGTGCTGAAGATGTGTCCTGTATGTCAAGTATGGATGTACATTTTTAGGTAGTGCAGACAGTGCTAGAGCGTGGAGACTTTCATTTAAATGTACTGACTGGAAGGCCACTTTGTCCAACATTTTCCCATGACAGGATGATCAGTTGTGGTAATATGTTAATGAGCACAGGCACCAAAAGATGTAGTGGTGAGACAGTGGTGAATAATAGTGCACAATCAGAGACAGATGCCATTTCTTTCGGAGGGTTTTGGAAATGTCACCGATGCCACTGACTGTTTATCAGTCCTTGTTTATCAGTCCATTTCCACAAAGTACCAGAACAGATTAAATTGACCATTAAATTGCCGTATGCTGTGGCCATGTTCATAAGTGTGATACAAGGAAGAGAATTAATAAAAAGTGACACTGCTGGCTTGCGTAGAGTTGAGCACAGAATATCAACAGGCCCATTAACAATTACTGTCACCCACACATGCGTACGTGCCTGACTGCACGCACACCCTGATTTAAGATAAACAAGGAGAGTGACCTCATGACCTTATATGCAGGATAGGGTGTTATTCCTGGTGTGACTTTGAAATGCTATATCATCCAGTTTACTTTTAAAGGGGAAACCTGAAGAGAGATCACTTACTTGTACTTCTGAGTACTCTTATTGTGCCATTATAATAAAGCAATAAATGTTGGCTGTATTCTCCTTCCTACTTAGGGGGAGGTAGCAGTGCAGGATGCCAGTAGTAGTACAGTTTAGCAGTACAAGAGGTAAACATTAAAGTGTAGAATGAGATTTTTGAAGAGGATTGTGTGTGTGTGCGTGTGTGTGTTGTAATGGATTCAGCCAGAGAGAGGCAAGAGTTAGTGTATTTTTACACTCATCGCCCTACACAGGTTGATAATAGCAAACACTACAAAAAACAAAGAATTGAGAGCAGAAATAAATATATAAAAAAAATAAAGAAAAGTTGAAACTGCAACTGTCTCTTAAATAAATATCATGCTGAGATCCACAATAGACTCAGCCTGCACACAGGTTTGCACTTCTGAGCCAATGTGAATTCACACACACTGAGTTCACACAGACGCCTGAACCTGGTGGCCTGCATCATTTTACATAAAGAGGGAAACAAAGATACACAAAACACACAAACATTGCCATTTTGCACATCTAAATATGACATCATAGAACACATAAACATATATTTTAACAATATAAATCTGTGGCAGTTGGATTGGTTTTGGGTGATTGTGTTTGTGCGTTTGGGATTGGTTTTGGGTGTTTGTGTGTTTGCAACATTGTTGTGTTGTTGAGGCTGTGGCAACTGGACACAGGTGTGTCTAGTTGCCACAGCTGCAGATGATGGACCAATCAGGCAGGAACCTATTCAGGAGAACATGTCTGGCTGTGACTCTGATGAGGAAGGAACCCCATCACAAAATCATTTCAGTAATGTTACATAAATGATGAATGAAGGCGGTCACACTTTGGTCAAAGGGTTGGGGAGGTGTGTAAGATAGGATCCTTCAGAAGCTTTTCTCTCTCAGCACTGTTCACGGTCTGTGCAGAGAACTGAACTGAAACAGTGGTAAACAGACAATACGCACTTACATTATGTACGTCCCACTCAGCCTGTGCTTGGTCGCAGATTTGCGAGAAAAATGATGTCGTAAATGAAATACAGTGCCATTTTCAGAACTGATTTCCCAAAAGATTTTCTCAAGCCCACTGCATTGCAATGTTATTGCTTCTTTTATAACATTACAGCTTAAACAGCGGAAGATGACGCAGCGACGCCTGCACAGATGCCACTATAGGTAATTGGTGACAACAAGAGCAATAACATCACTGTTGAATATTGTTTTTGTACATTGGTCACCTTTGATCATAGTTTCTGATCAATACATACCTGATCACTGTTATTTAAGCATATTTTCTGTTCTGCCAGTAGTTTGCTGTTTTGTAGTAGTTGCGCTAAACATAAAAATGCAGAAACAGGGCTGTGAGATTTTGGAGGGTTAACACTGCCTGTGTTTGCATTATGGTCAAGTCTCACTTAAGGATTAACAAGTTTCTGCAGAGACCAGCAGAGTAGGTGGGTGGTCACAGAGGAAGACAGACAAGAGAGAAACAGGAATCTCTCTCAAAGCTGTCTCTCTTTGTTTTTTTCTCCATCCCCAAAGCCTGCTCAGAATGGCTCTCTCTCCTCTCTCTGCTCTCTCTCTCTCTCTATAATATTCACATCTGGAATCATTAATTTAAGGCTCCTGCTGG
>OMNV01000312.1:18830-69650 GCA_900303265.1 Brotula barbata | reverse complement strand
ACATTGAGCGCATTACATCACACCCTGAAAGCATGTCGGTGCTGCCCACTAGCGGACCGAAAAGAAACAGAAACTTTTAGACTTCCTGCTCCGTTATTAGTCTTCCTGCTCTGTTATTAGTCTTCCTGCTCCATTATTAGTCTTCCTGCTCCGTTATTAGTCTTCCTGCTCCGTTATTAGACTTCCTGCTCCGTTATTAGACTTCCTGCTCCGTTATTAGACTTCCTGCTCGTGTTATTACACTTCCTGCTCCATGTTATTACACTTCCTGTTCCATGTTATTGGACGTCCCTGCTCTGTTATTATACTTCCTGCTCCATGTTTTTGGACTTCCTGCTCCACGTTATTAGACTTCCTGCTCCATGTTATTACACTTCCTGCCCCATTTTATTGGACTTCCTGATTCTCCTGCCTACCTGCCATGGCTCTGGTCAGGAACATTCCTCCCTGTTTGTTGAGCAGAGACACATCCAGAGTTCCACCCCCGAGGTCCACCACCAGGACATTGAACACGTCCACCTTATGGAGGCCGTAAGCCATCGCCGCCGCCGTGGGCTCGTTGATCACACGCAGGATCTCCAAACCTGGCACACAGTAAGATGGGAGGCAGTGCACGTGATGCTTCACATATCTAAAGCTTCAATACCTTCATCCACAGACCTCCAACACGCCCTTAACATGACAAGCACACTTACCGGCCAGATTTGCGGCCCTCACGGTGTAGTTCCTCTGTCTCTCGTCAAACTCGGCAGGCACAGAGATGACGGCTTTTTGGATGGACACACCCAGCTGTCTCTCCGCCATCTTCTTCATCAGCAGCAGCAGCCTGGAGCCGATAAACTCTGGGCTTACCGTGAAGGTGGTGTTAGTGGAGATCACAAACTCAGCACTTCCATTGTTGTTTACCACCTGAAAGGAAACAGAGATCACGTTACGGTAGCTGATCATCTTATTTATCGTGACAGGCCTAATCGTCACCAGCACAAATGCATGCAAATGATGTGAAATCACCTCAAGAATTACATAATTTACTGTCTTAGCTCGCTTCCTGCTGTGTCAAGCCCGGAAGTTATCAGTGAAACATGCAAAAAAAATAGAATACATGGAGCAAAAAGACCATCGCATATGGTTGGTCGTCCTTATCCTAACATTAAAAATATATTTAGTCTGAATGTTTTGGGTATTGTTTTATACAGATTTAGCCAGAATGCATCCTAACATATGTTGAGTGTTTGGAGACGTTAAACCTGAATTTAATCCTTCAATACTTGGTAAAATGATTGGTAATTGAGTGCATTTTAAGAGAAACAATTCAAATGTTTTCTACTGGATTTTGGATCACTTTAATGGGCCTTTTCATATCAATAACACATTCATAATGGGGTACACCACGTAGAAAATCGGTGTAACAACACCCAAATCAATAGAAACGTTAAAACGTTCTCTGACACTCACCCTTATCTTTTTATAAGCTGTGTCAACGTCACAGCTGCTCAGTAAAGTGTACCGAGTGTACCGAGTGTACCGAGCCACCCACCTTGAACGGGTACCGGGCGCTCTCCTGCTCCAGCAGCTCCGGGTCGAATATCTTTCCGATGAACCTCTTAGCGTCGTAGATCGTGTTCTGCGGGTTGGTGTCGGCCAGGTCCAGAGCTCGGTGTCCGGCCAGCACCTCATCGACGGTGAAGGAAACCATGCTGGGGATGCTCTTCCTCCCCTCCTCATCCGCTATCACCCGAACCTCTCCGCTGCCCGGCTGGAAGACCCCGACAGAGCAGAAGGTGGTACCCAGGTCCAGGCCGACCACTTTGGGTTTGGGGGGCGGCAGGTACTGCTGGCCCAGGTACCCGGCCAAGAAGAGGGCCAGGATGACGGAGCCTGCGGTGAAGCACAGTGGAGTTAGCCCCGGTTAGCACACAGCTGCCGGCGAATGACGGGAGAAATAAACTGCCATTTACTTACCGATCATAGAAATTTCTCCCGCCATTTTATCAAACTGCTTCCAAATTTACGGAGCCCACTAAATGAACAAAATGGAGGAAAAATGTTACACCGACGAAGAACTAATGTCCGACCAAATAGGTGACAATTTGGAAATTCTCGATGTACAACACGTCGACGTTTAGTTGCTCAGGGATTCTGGGTAATGAAGTTCATGGCGAACCAATCAGCGCTACTTGTGGTATAGGGAGGACGGTGAGTGTTGACTACAATTCCCATGAACAATAGTAACAAGTGACGCAAAATGAAAATATCACGACGTGTTCATGCGCTACAAGTACAAATGTTGTCATTTGTCTGCGTTTCAATGTTCAATAAAGTTAACAAACGAGATGTTGACGGTTGTTAGACGAATAAACTATTCCAACTGAGAAATTAAATTAAGTTGGTTTATGTATGTTAAATTTCAAGATATATTTATTCATTTTGTGACAGACATTCAAATATGCACTCTGCTAGTATTCATTTTTTATTTTTAAAATATCAATTACAAAAGTTCTGTAACAGGCACATACACACACTCACATATTCAGAATGCATTCAAAATGCATCCATTTAAATTTTACTATTTGAACAAGGCCTGACATTTCACAGACATCACTTCATTTGCGCAAAGAGAAATAATTTGAAGACAGTAAAACTTGGAAATGTGGTTATCCTTATTGGGCACTGCAGGTTGGATAAATAAAGGCTTTATATGAAATAACACAATGATTTAGAGATAAATACATACAAGTGACATAAAACCAGGTAATGCTCACTTTTTCAGCAACATAATGAAATGTAAAAAATAAAAACTTACAAGATGGTTATTAGTAAATACATCACAATGTGCCAATGGCTAACATGTCACTCAGAATTTTATTTCTACATGTCAGGTTACCCGTCTGACAGATAGAGGTTTTAAGAATGTACAGTTTGTGCGAGCTGCTCTCTGTCTTCTTTGCTGTCTGAGGACTCAGACGGGATGAAGCATCCTGAGTCTCTGGGACAGTCACTGTCCTCCTCCTTTGGACTGTGCTCCTCTGTCTCCCCCTTGTCGTCACCTGAGAACACAAACCAGCTCACTTAGTAATATAACAGCAGTCTGTTTCCAACCACATTACACCGTGTGGCTTTCAAAGTGTTCCATCTGTGAGCGAAGCGAAACATCAAAGAATCAACAAGCCAACAAATGAAAGACAAATCTCTCTGACAAAGACAGAAACTGAGATAAGAAGAGTCACATGGAGGTACATGGTGTCCATGTTGAGTTTTTCATCAAAAAAGAATGGATTATTAAAGCAGCGCTGTAATTTCTACAGCCGAGCGGCATCATGTTGTTATTGTGTAATCATTTACTGAATGTTTCTCCCAGTTTCACTTTGGTTTTGATCCTTTTCTTCCACGGAGCTGCGACTTTTAGCAGAGGCCCAGCTCATGCGTGTGTGTGTGTGTGTGTGTTTGTGCATACGTGTGTGCGCTCCCAGGAAGAGGGCGGACAAAATTTGTCGATAATACGTTGAAAGAGAGCAGGCCTCTGAGTCTTCCCACGCTAAGACTCGGTTGATACCTTGACTGTGTTTGAAACGTTGAGAGTGTTTGAAACGTTGAGGGTGGTTGAAACGCTGAGGGTGGTTGAAAGGTTTTATGGGTTTTGGGTTTTGTTTCGTTTTATTTTATTTATTTTGTTTCATTTTGGCTCCGCTCTACCGTTGGATTCAGCTCATCTTGATTAAATTACCGCCCGTTAATGTGACGTGATGAAGCTTAGCACAATCACAGTGCAGCCATCTGTCTTCAGTCGTAATGAAATGCACTGCACTCATTTATCCGGACACTAAAATTAATGAGAACATTAACAGATTAAGTCAGGGCGTTGTTTTGTTTTTTTCTTCAGTTTTTTATCTCCACTGGAGATCAGTTTTGCTTTTGCTATTTCTCATAACCTGCCTCGCTGTTGATTTCATCATATTACAGGAACAAGTTTTGCCTCTTTAAGCAGTTTCTGAATAACAGGAAGTCATCAATCAGCCTAACACACCGGGCCAGATGTATTCAAACACCTTAGTGACTCCCTCTACCTTCTTTTTTTTCCACTGGTTCATCCAACCCATTCCATCTAATAACACCAACATCGACTGCTGCCCCTTGATGAATGTTTCTATATCATTATCATTAATGTTTTGCGTATTGTTTTCATTTTAGTTTGAAATCACGTTCTGTGAAAACTTTTCCACTATTTTCGTCATCAGTATGAGTAATAAGTCCAAATGCGTACAACCAGTAGGTTATTATTACAGTTCTATGTGATGTGAGGTTTCTTTCATCATCTCTTATTTATCCATTATCATCGTTTTAGAGACTCTGACCGCAGCTCACACGCCAACCCGTGCGCAGTTATTCCTTTTTTTGCTACGATTCGTGCTGACTGTGGTCTTCCTGACCTTCTGTGTAGTAACACTCAGCAGCAGCCAGGAGTCTCTGTCGGTGCTCGGGGTCTTGGATGTTCAGCTCGATCAGGTGTTTCTCCTGCAGGTGCATCAGGTCGTCCACCGTCTGGTAGCCGTTCAGAAGCAAAGCTGAGACGTATTCCTACAACAGACAGAGCAGAGAGTCACCTTCATCGCCGTAACGCCGCCCGAACCCATTCACCTGTCCTGCTGTGTGCGATATAACAAATGTGGAGCTAACGAATGAGAGCGGTGCCGCTGGAGTGTTTTGATGAGTTGCGTCCTCACCTCCAGTTGCAGCCTCTCCAGTAACTCCTGCAATGTGTTGGGTCGTGGTCTTCTGCAAAGTCTCTGTTGTCTTATTTTGGGTGCTTCCTCCTCCTCCTCCTCCTTATTGTCCTCCAAGATGTCGACATAAATGAACTTGAAGTTTCCCACTTTGTTGTTGAGCTTGCCTGTCCAGATGCCCATGGGAGGCTTACTGATGATGTCGATGATGTCACCGACCTGTGAGGACGTACAGCATCATTAGTGTCTGTGTGTCTGTTGGGATAACTCAGTAATAATGACTCGGTGATGTCCTCTTGATCTTTGAAACATCCCTGGACCTGATGGTGGCGCTAGATCAACACCTTACATTTTGTGAATACGTTTGGTGCCCGGTAGAATCAACATGTTGTTTTGTTATGGTCCTGTCTATAACTTGATAAACCTTCTACATTCCATCACTGAGACCCAGAGTCATAACTAGAGGAACATAACTGGGTGAAAACAGGATGTCTTCAGCAGAAAAGGCATCGTTTTCACCGTTCGGTCCGATTGTTACCTTGAGTCTGAGGGAGTCGGTGTCATACGGGCTGGGAACAAAGTCTGCGTGGACTCGGGCTCTGCCACAGAACGGTCCCTGGTAGGATCCGTCCTCTTCCAGCCTCAGACTGTCTCTCTGAGCAGAACCAGTGGACTCACAGGTCACACCACCTATAGCCACACACACAACACAATGATGACGGCTTATTACAGCTTATGACAGCTTCTTACACATACATAGAAACTGATCCTTCCCAAAATGACGTTTTGCCTATCTGTGAGTTGCTGAAGTTTGTTTAGTCCTGGGGTTGAGGTTGAAATGATTATAAATGGCTCACACTTACTTGTGCCTGTTTAGATTTTCTGTAATTACACGTAAAGTCAACCTTTAACCTCTTAATACAAATTGGCTGCAAACGTTGATAACTTGTGAATGAATCAAACCAAAGAAGGACCACCAACAACGTGGCGGTCTCCGTGACAACAACAGATGATCACTGTTAGATTCTGACCAGAGGACGATGCGGCCTTGGTAGAGGTACACTGTGTGCTCTCAGAGGACAACATTAATGTGTTTCCTGCTCACACATGTTGACCTTTGACCTGGATATGACTGATATCACCACTCAGCAGCGTATTCACGGATTTACGGATGCTTACTGGAGGAGCTGTACAGGCTCTCTAGGGAGTTGCTGGTCTTGTCGGTGTTTTTGTCTGCCGTGCCGCTCGCCGTCTCCGTCTCCGGCTCTCTGTCTGTGTCATCGCCCTGTCAAGACAAATATTTTGGTATTGGTATTTTACTCTGTTTTTACTTTTTCCTTGATGAAAATATGAACAAAAAGGTAAAGATGCACCTGTAGGAACACAGAGAACGCAAAGGATTGTAATCAGGCGGAGACGTGAGCTCAGCCTCGTACGTCTGTTTGTTAGCACTTCAGTGTAAAAGTGTCAGAGGTTTTTCCGTGAAGGTCAGATTGAAGTGTGTGATGTAAATGTCAATGCAGAGGATGTGGATTCAGATTACACTGATGTGTGTGTACTGTATGTGTGTGTGTGTGTGTGAGACTCACCGTCTCTTCAGTGTGAAACTTGCAGTGTTTTTTGCCCATTTTTCGTCTCATGGTCAGAGAGATGGCCTTCATCTTCTTCTCCAGTCCAGCTGATTTGCTCGGCTCTGCTCTCTCACTTTCATTTGTGAGCTGCAAACAAAAAAAAAAAACATCAGTCTAAACATTCATAAAGCACGGACAAAATGCATCGATTTGAAATGTGAACCGAATCTTCTTTGATTGCGGGTTTGTTTCCTTATCAGTAAATGAGCAACCCCCAGATTTTGATTGATCTTTGATAGTTACATCAATAGATCCAGAAAAATGAAGTTTGGAGTTTTGTGTGTCTTGTGCACATTTATTTGTCTTTAGAACAGGACAAAGAGACAGTCTATATATGTGTAAGACAATTATACACACTGTATATTTTCACATTTTTTGTCTTAATGGCGTTTGATATGTTTTTTATTGCATCAGACTCTGATGTTTTTCATCAGTTTCTTTCATTTTACAGTCACAGATTTTCAACCAACAACATAGCCGACAGCAGAGTTGTAAAGTTTGAGCTGCGACCAAACTTCAGACCTTAGTTGTTCCATTTTCTTCTGTTTGGTCCTGAGAGCACGGACGTCTGATTCTGAGACCCTCAAATCTGCCCAGGCTCGTGCTGCGCTGTGAGGAAAATGAAACCTAGAATCAGCTCATCTGTACAGACCACCAGAACAACGCACGTGTGTGTGTGTGTGTGTGTGTGTTTGTGTGTGTGTTTGTTGACATTTGAGGCCACATCTGTCGAGGGAGAGCAGGTGTGAACAGTTTGAAGAAATTGACTTTCAAAGTTCATAAACTGACGACCTGTGTGTGTGTGTGTGTGTATGTCAATGTAACACACAAAATAATAGGTGTCTGCATTGGCTTGGCATAAAATTAAAACACATTCTGAGGCATTTTGCGAAAATATTGAATATAATATAAATAAATACAGGTTTATTAATATAGGTTTTTCTCAAAAACTGTTATCTGTCCAGACGACTGCCGTGGTTTAGGAAGGAGGAGTGTAAAGATGAAGTCTTTGTCAAGTGACTCACGGCTGAATTACAAAATAAAGAAACAAAAAACCAAACTTCCACCTGACTTCAATCCCTCGTCTCTCCACGTTCGAGTGTGTGTTTTGTCCTGTTCTTGTATCCATTTGACACACAAACGGTCATATAATTCACTCTCTGTTTTGTTGTCCAGCAGCTCTTTTTTTCCCCCGTTTTTTTACAAAACTAAAATTCATCCTAATCTCACCCAACCCACGTCCACGACTAATCTCTGGAAATCCTGGTGAAATGATCCCAACATCCATTGCTTTGCCTGACATTCTCTCACGTTGTTCTATTATACACAAATATATTCCATCATAGTTTGTAGACAAATTCGCTTTTACCAGAAAATCATGACATTAAATCAACTCTTTCACTGTAAAATGCTTCCTGACAGCTTCTTTTTCATAGAAATGCTGCGTTTCTCTCAGTGCAGACTGCTGTGTCTCTCTGTGGACAGTTATGGTCAGAGTGTTGGAAGACCCTCCATGAGTCAGACCCCCGCCTACCTTTGTTTTGTTCTTTGGTTTGTCTGAAATGTTGGACGCTGGCCTCAGTAACATCTTGTCCAGCTCTGGTCTCCTGTCTGAGCTGCTCTCCTGACAGACGAGGGTTAACTAACACCCTGGCCCACTTCCTTACAACACAACACACAGGATGTGAGGCAAGCCGCTCTGTGTCTCGTAATGCGTTATCGGTTTCAAAGGGAAAAGTACAATGTGCTTAAGTATGCATTTTGCGGGCCGTTGTGAGAAAGCTTCCAGGAATAGATGTATGTAGGTTATTAGAGTGTGACATCCTGTTACGGAGGACGGCCTCAAACACTAACTTGGATTTTGTAGCCAAATGATGAATTCAAAGATATTTTAGGGAATTTAAACGAAATGCAACTGAAATGAAGCAAGTTATTCGCCGTCTGAGTCATGAACGGTGGCGGGTGATCACCCTGCATGTCGAGGACCCTGACCCCAAATTGCTCCCAACAAGCAAGTGGGCCCGGCTTGGTTACGTCGGTGTGTGAACATGTGTATGAATGGGCGAATGTGAGGCAAAACACTGTGAAGTGCTTTTGGATTAAAGCGCTATAAAAATGCTGTCCATTTACCATGAATTTTAAATGAAGGATTTTTTTTAAAACAGGCTTAAAGTTATTTACTCATTGCTTTACTTATTTATTTATTTATTACTCAACCTCAATGTGAAAAAGACACATTTTAATGTTTTTAGTCAACTCCTCCTAAGTTGAATTTAGGTGTGACATCATCCCTGACAAAGACTGTCGTTCTTTGTAATATGAATTCATGAGTGTCCAGTGTGGTTTGTGTCTTTCTTTATGATTCATGGCGGCACAAGACACACAGGACGGTCTAAATTGGGGTAAAATCTTCAATCGTGACCATTACTCTTCAAACGTTTCCGTTTTGGAGCAATGGGGAACTGTGTTTTGGTAAATGATGCTCTAGTAATTACCGCGGCGTCTGTTGCCCTCGTTTCGTCATGTGGGCTGGAGTTTTGAGGAAGTGCTGATTCTCTGACAGCTCAAAGTGGTAACTCTGTTGTGTCAAAACATTTTCCGCCTAATCATAAACCTTCCACGGCTGTATATTTCACAGGGCCAAACAAAAATACGGGTAAATAAAGCACCGCTCGCACACACACACAGTGAGGGTGTTTGTGTGACACGGTTGGACTTCTTACTCATCGTGTGGGGATTTGCTGCCGTGTTTACATCCCAGGGACTTTCAATCAGCCAGTAGAAGAAAAAGGATTCTTAAGACAAAACCTTTGCCTAATCTCACGGCGTGCAATCAGCGGTAAACTCCTCTCAATCCAGATTATGGCTTCTAATCTATAACAGCGGAGGCCCCGAGGCAGCAGTTATTCAGAACCCTGAACTGTTTGACTTCACATTTATTCTTTCATCCATTCATTGACCAGCGTTTAATGGGTAATCAACAGATTAAGGAAAGAGAATGGAAATTATACGTCTGGGACAAAAACATTAGACACATATTTCAATGCAGTCTAATGACAATATGGACCAATTAAGGCCTCAGTGACGCGCCGTCATCAAGAAGTTAACACTGTCACCTTCCCAAACGTGGGCATTACCACAGTAATTGTGTGTATGTTGTAGCTCCATAATCAGGCTTAGTTATCATCATTACATTGATGTTGGTAATCTGAATGTTTTAGGCTTTTGGATGGAAATATCATCATTTATGAATCTATATGAGACAGTGGAGGGGGGCGGGACATTGTGACACACGATCCTTTAGTCTGGTTTTATCAATCAATACATTTTTCAATCAGGCTGTGACCTGATTGCTGATACTAATGGATGAAGGGACTATGTCTGTCTGTTAGGAGTAACACTGTGCTATTTTCCTGTGATTTGTTGTTGCTACATGGGAGATGGCTGGTTGGTGTGAGTTTCAGGAGCCTACAAACACACAAACAATCAGAGGAATGTGTAGGGGTCATGAAACTAAGACCTTGGAGAGGCGCACAAATCTTATTTGAGTGTTAATCTGAGATTATAGGAATAATGTAAATGCCCTGATGATTCAGAAGCCGATCTGTGACAAATGTGCATCAGTGTACTGGTGTGTAGCTCCCTCTGTAAACTCTGGGATCAGATGTGAGGATTAGATCTCAGCTTTAAATGCAGTCTCTTCATGGGTATCGCTCAGTATCGCTCATCAAGCGTACAACCGAAACGGTCCTTAAAGACTCAGTCAGGAGGGAATAATTCACCTCAGGGATTTATCAGGGACATATGTGGGCATCAAAGCATAGACTCTACATATTGGCTAGGTTTGATCTTGTCAGCTGCACTTATTCATTGAAGATGGTGAAGGTTCGGCCCTAAAAACATCACAAATCCAGTGTGGTACAAAAACTACGGAAGCCCTGCGCTCATTTTTTGAGTATTGCTATAGTACCCATTTTAGCCACAGGGTGGCAGCTGTGACGCCTGTGGTTTCCCTTGGCAAACGCACACTTTCTGGTTTAACAAAAAACATACACAATGGTGCACAAACCGATAAATAAAGTGTTCAGCGGCCGCCCTGTGGCCAAAATGGGTACTGCGGCAAGAAACGCTCGGAAAAATGAGCATAACTGAAACAGTTGGATCAGATTTTAAGTTTTGCTAAATATTAACTAGATTGTGAACAGCACGTTATACACAGGAAGTAATTGGTGGAGTATAAATGACAAAGATGTCACAGTTCCCATGATGGCTTTGAAGCATCCACCTAGGAACGTGGAGGCCTACAGGGCTACAGTGAAGCCGGCTGGGCCACAATCGGCCACCCACTAGATGAACGTGAATACAGAGACATGGGAACAGAGCTCAGACATGCGGTCAGAGGGTTATACTGCTGCTGCATCATCATCAGCTGATTTCCTTCCACAAAAGGATCACTAATGTCACAACACTGTGAGCACGGGCAGCTATCAGCATGAAGCACATCGCTGCTGGGTGTACAACGTGAACCCAACAATACCAAATCAGAAAGGTCAGAGTCTAGGAGTGAAAACGTGACCACGCTCTGCACATCACATCCATAATACCATCACCATCAGCACCAACTTACGTTTGGTTGTGACAGATCCACATCTGTAACGGAACGTGGTGGTCCCGCTGAGGGTTTGAATCCTTGTTTCAAACTGTCATCATGGGCTTGTCCTTGCTGCTGTCCTGTGTCCTCGTCCTCATTGCGGGATGTGATGAAGTAGTGAGAGTACGCACGATACTCTGTGAGCGGCCTACGGCAGGTGTGCTGGACGGTCCCCCAGGCAGGACCTCCGTCAACTGGATTGCTCCAGGCCTGGTGGCGGGTGGGCGTGGCTCCACCAGGAAGGGTGGCCATTTCCATGCACCGGCCAGGCGTGGCGTTCTCCTGTGCTGGGAGTGTGGAAGCCTTGTCTACGTAAGGTCTCCTCTCTGACCGGGATGGGAGATCAAGGCAGTGAGCTCCCATAGGGGGGCTCATGGAGTCTCGCGGGGCGTTCACTGAGAGAGAGGATAGGAGAGAAGATAAAGGATGGCTGACATTTCACTGCAAGTCTTTGTCAACCAGCACAGGATAGTGAATGAAAAGGGCGGTGGTTTGTAGTGTCACATTGTGGCGCATGATGGCGCTGCATTCTAGGTAATAATTGGACACAGCTGTGTCTCATCGCGGCTGCAGGCTGTTGGCTTGCCCTTGCATCAGGACAATAAAATACCTCAGGAATTTGCCTGAAGATTTCCCAAAGGCTTTGTGTTCTTAACCTTTATATGGATCCACCACAGGAGAGACACCAAAGCACCACAGGCGGAAAATCAAATGACGTTACCCGTGGAGCTTTTCTTCTTCTTTGTCCCGTCTCTCCCGCTCTTTCCACCTGGTTTCTTTGCCGTTTTCTGGTTTCTTTTGACAGCAGGTTTAGATTGAGTCTCGGCTCCTACAGCATGCACGTTCTAAGGAGATGCACAGACAGACAGACAGACAGACAGGCAGACAGACAGACAGAGTCTTTTCTTTGGTAACAGGATGGCACCATTGTTGTGAGTTTCTCTCTGATGAGGTTTGGCTCAGTCAGGTGTGTGTGTGTGTGTGTTATGTAAGCTGCACTGCTGTGATGCCCAGCTGTCTGTGCTGTGAGGCTCTGAACATGGCTGACATGTTTTTTCTCGCTCTGATGGGCCTGAGACAGATGGGCACTGGATGACCTGGCACCAGGCCTCTAAAACCCCCCTCAGCCTGGAGATTACAGACAGAGTGGTACCTCCTCTCTAGACCATCTGCACTGTATTAAAAACCAATCAGCATTTGTGTTAACTTATTTTGCCGTTTAGGCCACTAGAGGCTCCCTCTCTTGTGGCGGCTAGCAGAACTGTGAAACTCCGGCAAAAATGTGCTGGAATGTCATGTGACCACCACCGTAGTAACAGGCGGGCCGCTGTTAACGCTGTTGAAGGATCACGCTGGCTGTGATACAGCACTCGAGCTGTGAGTGTTTTTATTGATGTGTTTGTGGTGCCATCAGCTCTGACACATCCAAGTATGCTGCTCGCCTGGTTCCTGCTTGGCCTTTTACTTTGTTATGAGGTCACTCACGCCCAGGACTTTGAAGTAAACATATGAGGACAGTGGACAATGTTTCCATCAGTCAGTCATGTTTACATCCGGAATGATCAGTTTTTCTGATTATTTGAAATACAAAATATGGATTTTGCATCTTATGAGCTTGAAAAAAAAATCCAGATGGAATGATTGTGTAAAATCTTTTTGCAGGTTTATTGTTTGTACGTGAAGTTTGATTAAAACTCCTCCAGCTAAGTGTTTCTGGCACGGCTGTAGAGTCTCTAAGTGGAGGCCTCAGAGAGGACGTCTACAATAACATAGGAAGGATTTGGGTAAATTTGCAAAAATTGTCAACAAATATTCCAACACTAACGGTGCAAATCGAGCAACTGGGACGTCTAAAAGTGAGAATCCGATTCTCTGATTCCAGACAACAGGTGAATCTAAATGAAATAGTGACAAAAAAACAACAACCATCTGGGTATAAACTATAAAAACAAATCAGAAGTTATTTAAAGGCTTAGATTTTATGGCCATATCAAAACGTATTTCCTCTTTTATTTTGATTGTTTTATTTGGTGTTTTGTAGTGTATGTGTGTGTTTTTGCATGATGCTTGTGGATGGCGGTCATCTTTCTTCTCACCTGACTCCGCAGGTGAGCTGCTTTCTCCTTTTTCTGAGCTCCTTTTCCTCCCCTGGTCTCTGTTCTGTTCTTCTTTGTCTCTACAGGAACACAACAGGTTTGATTTTATCGGAGCTGTGATATTATTCTTAAAAAAATCAAATGTTACTCTGTAATCTCACTGAATTCTGGGTTTTCCTGTTCACCTGCGATCTGATTGTTTTTGATGTAGCTTAAGCCTCCTAGGGTTTTTCCAGACAAGGGTGCAGTGTTACATCCGGGTTTATCTGAAATCAAGAAGTAAGACTCTCAGAGCTGTCATCAGCTGATGGACTGTCAAGATATGTGCGTCATGATGTGTTTGCACCGTGTGCCCATTCCAGATGCTGCTCACTCTGACGCATTCCAGACATTTATGCAGTGATTCTTACTTACCTGAATCTTCGTTATCTGATGCAAATCTGGATGTGCGCGATCTGGAGGTACAATGAGCAGAAAGTACATGAATATTTACGTGTATGTGTTCTAAACTAATCACATCATAACTGGCACAGTGACACAATTCTTCATGCAAAGTCAGCAAAAATAAAACGCTTGTGACAAAGTGGATCCTGACGTCGAGTCAAGGGACTGGATTAATGCCACAGCTCGAGGGACTTGGGATTCTTTTACTAATTCGGGTCTAAATCTGTTTAGTCCAACAGCTCCACAGACATAATCTGCCTGCTGCTGGTCCATCAGTGTTCAGACTCCCTGCCCCTCAAAAACACTCAACCGCCAAATTCAAAAGATCAGTTTGATGCAGTGACTGTAATGGACAAACGGGGCTTTCTGCTCATAGATGTTGACCAAAGGGATTCCAGAGAACCAGCCACACGCTCATGTGGTCTACTGCGGGAGGGATTTAGAGAATGAGCTCTCAGTGAAAGCAGATAATCCACATTATGGTTCTGTGAGGAAACTCTTCCACTTGAATGGATCGTAAAGCTTCTCCTGTTACCAAAAACAAGCACACAAGAGGGACGGGCCTGCACACAAGACACAGATCAACACAATACAACAAAACAACCCACAGCGTGAGCTTATCTCATTGGGTTCGTCACACGAATGTAGTGGAAAAGAAAACTCCAGGAACCCCTGATGAGGGAGGAGAGAGGGTTTTCATGATCTTAAAGAGGATACAGTGAACTGTAACGGATGAGAGTGTGGTATAGATCTCAGTGAGGGACCAGGATCAAAGTTCGGTACCACATCAGTGACTCAAAAAGTTTCAAAAGTCCAAACATACACACACTCACCTGTCTTTGTTTTTATGAGAGTTATTCCTCTGCATCTGAGGCTCCTACAGGCAATAAAAGCATTTCAGTCTGACATTAATGCTTCAAGTTGGGATTTGATCTGTTTGTTTCTCCTTCCCAGATCCACACCATGATTCTAAACTCATTTCTCCATCAACCAATGTAAAAATGTGGAACAGAGTGACCGTGACATTGAACAGCATCTGTTTATTATAATCAGCTTTTTAATACGCTGACCTCCATATGACCCAGTACCCATCCATGTGTCTGCCTCACCATGGAAACCGATCTTCCAGAGCCTGGCCGCCGCGTGTGGTCCTCCAGGCGGACCGCCGGGCTGCAGGAGCGTCTCGGGACGGGGGGAGCCACAGCATCACTAGAGCTCTGCACCATCTCATACAGGCTGTCTGTTGATCCTTCCTGCTTACACACACACACAAAGGACAAAGGTCAGCAGGTGTGGTTTAGGAAGAGATATCAACAGATATCATCAATCAAACTTTTATCGTGATCAATGGCGGTTTAGTTCGAGTTTCAGAGATTAAAGAGGCATGATGGCTGTTTGCAGAGCCCCACATTCATGACAAACATGACATGCAGCTCATAAACCTCCATTTCACACAAACAATCCAAAGTGGGCATATTAAAGCTTGGACACTATGAGGGATTCTGCTTAAAAGTTCTTCATATAGCCAAGTAATCTTGATTGGATTCCTTATTATCGTCATCTGTCGTCCCTGACAGATCACAGCTCTGCCTCAGCATCACCGATCAGTCTGATATCACACACACACACACAACTCCAAATTTGTGTCTTTGAAACAAAAGATGTTCATTTTCAATTCCATTTGAGTAAACTTGTTTGTTATCATGCTTGGTTAACCTCTTGAACTTTGATATAACCACCAAAAAGCCCACCGGCTCACGTCATTCACGGACCGTACGTCATAAGAAACTAAAATGCGGTCATCACCGCGTAGACATGGAGAAGACGTGATGGCGATGTTAATATAACGTTCCCCTGAAAAGCCCAACCTTTACAAAGAGGCGGACACATCCATCAGGATGTATTCTGGGTAAATCTGTATAAAACGAGAATAAAGAGAAATGAAAAGTAAAAAGTGCCACAGCTCATAACTGACATGGATTCTTTTTAAAACCACAACTTCTCTAGAAATTATGACATATTTGTGCCTTCTCTCATGATTAATGATTCACTATCGTGGTAAGTCCTTGAAATGGTTTGTGTTATAGTGGACTCAATTCACTTCCTGTGTTTAAAGGCTTAAGTTGTAGCTGACTTGCTGATTTGAGCTCATTATAACCATCGGCCTTGTACTCCACACAGCTCCAATCATCCAAAATACAGAATAATAAAGTAGATGAAGGTATATTGCACTCACCAGTGAGAAACAGAAGAGATTCATGCTGGATGAGCGATGGACGGATGGACAGTCAGCTCTGTGCTCCGGACTGAGCTCTCCTGCTGTTTTCCCAGATTAGTCCCATGCTGAAATCCCCCACTAATCCAATAGATGGAAGGACCACCGTCACTCTGCTGGATAAAGCAGACCTCGCTCTCACTGACAGTCTTTGTTTTTAAAAACCTCACACTCAAGCTTCCACCAGCCCAGCGGAGGAAGAAGCCTCCGGTGGATGAATCTCATGTGATCAAGCTCTAATTAATGTCAGTCTCCAAACAGGGACCACTCAGTGTGTTAACAATATCATATTTTTGCACCTTTACACATTTTTACATTTGTGGGACATTCAAGTGACAGAGATGATGTCACACACAGTTTATGAGGGACATTTCTTCCCCTTTGGACATTATAATTATTCTTATTCTTATTCTACCACTTAAGATGCCTTTCAGCTGAGTAAACAGCTGACACTGACGACAATTCTTCTAATTGCACCATCTATTGTGTGTAATTATATATATATATATATTTCAGGGTGCGTCTGAAACATACTGTGTATCTAGGTCAGGATAAAGGTGCTCAGTTAAGGAAACAATCATTAATAGGCCATTCCGTGACATGTTGTTCTGCTGTGGGAGTGATGTCGCCTCACCGGTTCGACCGGGTCAGCATTATCATTATCATCTAAAGGGAAATTGAGAACAATGGATAAATCTAAAGCCGAGGATTGTTTGAGAAATAATGGGATCTTTCAATACATTCCAAGTAATCCGAACGTTCCCACGTTGTGGATGAATTTAAGCCCATCATGTTTCAAACTCAAGTGTCAGTTTGTTGTGCTACTTAAGTGTTCTTTAATGCTAAATTTTATTTGAAAGATTCATCTGTTGTCGTTTTTGCCCCTTCTCCTCATGGGATATGCATGCATGACATTATTTCAGTATTTATAACTTTGTGTTTTATCCAGATAAAAGTTAGTTATATATTAAAAAGGACATTTTAAGTCTTTACAGGGTGAAAGTGGTTTCTCAGGGTTAAGGTTAAAACCGGGCTTCATTTCAGATATAAAACATTACTATACAAAAAACATTAAAAAAAACATTTATTAAACTGGGTTTTACTTTAAATTATATGTAATGAAACGTCTAAAGTTCCAAAAGATACCAAGTATACCAGGATTCATTCTGGAGAGTTTTTAAAATGCATTCGTTCACTTATGAATGGGTTACTGATATGAAAATCCCCTTTAAAACAACCCTAAAGCTTTTACACAAGTAGCAGCATTCAGGGGGTTAAAACAACACTTCATTGTTGAAATCTGATCATTCTGCACTTAAGATGGTAACACCTTGTTCATCAACGATAAATCATACCTTTGTTTGTATGTCAGCATTTCCCTTTCGCTTCGGAACAATGGAGAAGAATTTTAAGCGCAGTCTTTCCTGGAAGACAGCACAAGGAAGTAACCAGGTGAGATCCAGCTGGGTGGGTCATGAAGCGTTATAAAAGAGCCGGCCTGCAGGGTTTGGTCCTCATACCATCTGCCAACATGAAGGTCCTGATTCTTACACTGCTGCTGCTGCTGTGCACTGCTCAAGGTGAGGGGACATCATCACATTTACATTGCACAGATTTGTCTCCTTCAACATCGACAAACTTAGAAACATTTTCACCAGAATCTTCCCTCCATCTGAATGTGTGATCTGTTTCTTGTCACTGTCTTGTCTTTCATGAGTCTGACTTTGTTTTCTGTGTTTCTGTGTTCAGTGTTCACCCTCCAGTGCTACACCTGTAGTGATCCTGATGATGACGAGTGCAAAACGGTGACAACATGTCCAGCAGAATCAAAATTCTGCAAGACATCTGACATGAGTACGAGATCCAATTCATCTGTGTTTGTGTGTGTAAATCCCAGGTATATTATTGTCTCTAATTTTCTTCATCATTTTCAACAGATGATAAGATTTACCGAACATGTGCGGAGCAGTGTGTGGACAGCGGTTCCGTCTGGTGCTGCGAACAGGACCTCTGCGAAGGCAACGGGGACTGATGAGCCAGCATCCAGCTTTCTCTGTACCTTTCATCAAACTGTATGGGAAATTATAGGACAAGGATAATACTGTTAATCGAAAAAATAATGTGTTCCTACTTTGATATGACACACACACAAACACACAAACACACACACACTCGATCACAGTGAATCACTGCATTAACTTGATCTTGGGTTGTCTGTCACTCCTGTAAATGTAACATTTGACTCAAGTTAGAGCAAATTCTCTTGAAAATAAAAAAATCTTCAATGTGATGAATCTGTTTCAGCTCATCTCTGATTCTGTCTCATTCAGATCCTCTTCACATCCGTGTTCATGCGTGTTTTACGTCATTTGCGTATGTTTTTTATGGATCCTATACGGATCCTAAGTAAGTCATTATGGTCCTTATTTTGGGCCACCGTTTAGTAAAATTCTTTTTAGCCTTTTGTTGCTGTCCTTTTTTAAAATAATTTACTAAATCCCTACAGGTGGAGATGAATTCGTGGAAAACAATGATGTTCATTTTCCTCACATTATTTTTCGTTCATTTCATCATCATTTTTAAAAAAAAATGGAAAATGACATATTATTTGTAAATGGAAATCATTGTAGTCCCTCTAATTCAGCTGGTGTTGTGTTTTAGTGTGGGGGTGTTGCCTGATTTGGTTCATAATCCAGTTTTGGTAGAAACTGTCACTCAGTGTTAACTCATTCCATGCTGGTGACATCATGAATGTCCATCCAGGACACCACATTATCATTTTGAGTGTCAAAATAACAGCAACATATTGACTGCAGGGGAGAAATGTCAGATTTGCTCATGTCATTAATATTTGCATTTATCTCCTGATCTGCAAAATGTCTCAAAGGCATTTTGGGGATGCGAACAAACACGCTGGTAGTCTAAACTGTCACTGGGTGGATTCAAAACATTCTTTACAGTGTTGTGTACCAACCCTGTTCTGGCACGACATTTATTTGTCACAGTCAGATTGAAATACAGATCATACGTGTTCATCTTTCTGTTCTGCATTGAAGTAGGGAACATATAGAAAACAGATATCTAGAGATCATCCAGATATCTACAGATCATAGACAGATATCTACAGATCATATACAGATATCTACAGATCATATACAGATATCTACAGATCATAGACAGATATTTACAGATCATCTACAGGTATCTACAGATTATCTGATTCATTTTCATCTATTCTTTTATTTAGTTCATATACTATATTTGTTGACGTCTTTGGAAACTGGGCTTGCAAAAAAAAGCTATCATTGTTAGTCAGCACACACCCGCCAATATTTTTGCCAATAACAGATTACATACAGAAAATATCTTCATCATCATCGTCCTCTTTCTGACACTGAGGTATGTTTGTTTGTTCCTGCTAACTGTTACGTTTCAGAGTACTGCTCCTCCTCTCTCTGCCTGATGTTCACGGAAAAACTTGTTTCAGAACATAAATATGTCAAATATATTGGGATTTTCATCAGTAATTTAGTGTTACATTAGAAATTCAGTACTTATAAAAACATAAAAATGGCCAAATATGATGAATAATGCCAGAAAAAGAAGAAAAAACAATTATGGGGTTCCACGTTTGGTTAAATGGAAGATAACCGTATGAAAACTTTCAGTGACATCTAAAGGCAGGAAGTGGAAATTATATGACTGTTAACTAAATTCCAACCACTCCCAGCAAGGAAAGCCAAAGGACACAATGTGCTCAAATAAATATAGGGTTTGTAAGTATATTAAATATAGATGAATTTGAACGTCATGTCAAGTTTATTTCTATCGCAATATCACAGCATCCAACATCTCAAAGGTCCTTACAGGACCGACAACATTGACAGAACCCAACCTAGCAAAGTTTTCTAGGACAAATAAAACTCCCTAAAAACATAAAAGAAAACATATAAGAAAAAAAAGGCAGAAACATTGGGAGAGGAAATTCAAAGAAACGGAACAGCTAGGTGGGACCGTATGTGGGAAAGAAGAAAGAGAGTATGAAAGTGTGTCTGAGAGTGCGTGTGTGTGTGTGTGTGTGTGTGTGTGTGTGAGAGAGAGAGCATGTCAGTGTAGAGGTGTCCATGATGGAGTCCAGAAAGGCATGAG
Source organism: Brotula barbata (assembly GCA_900303265.1). Taxonomy (NCBI): domain Eukaryota; kingdom Metazoa; phylum Chordata; class Actinopteri; order Ophidiiformes; family Ophidiidae; genus Brotula; species Brotula barbata. Next base: position 49,683 of record OMNV01000312.1, on the reverse strand, counting down.
ACAGTCCATCATTGTAAATGGATGGTGAGGCAGCCTGACCATGTAGTCCAAAGGGGACCAGGATAATAGAGAGAGGAGGGGGAGGGATGGAGATCAGTGTGTTCTGGGATGGCGTGATGGAGCCATGGGCGCTGATGCATTCAAAACCTCACAAACAATATGAGTGAACCGACACTGATCAGTGACGTCATAATGAACCCCATCGTGGATGGCAGATCGAGAATAGATGTTATGGACGAACTGATGCCATGTTGCCCTGGGAACACTCTCATAAAACGTTGCTGATCCGGCTACCACTTTGATCCAGATGCCGGTTCAGATTTTCACAGACTTCTACATTTCTGAAGATAAATTACAACAACAGGTGTTTCAAAATCTTCCATAATTTAATCCATAGCAAGTGACATGTTCTCACAGCGGTTGATGATGAGGATGAAGAGCGTAGACTGTCCATTCTGAGGTTTCATCCCTCTGCTCTGTTGTGTGTGTGGTTAGAGAGAAAAATAGAAACATTTGGTTTAGTGTGGTGGCCGTGTTTTTTTTTTATTTTTAACAAGAACTAGACAGTAATAACTTCCTAAACACCACTGACCCCCTTATACAAGTCAGTTACAACCTTGCGATGAACTGTTCATGAATTTCGGGCTCTTCGTTAAGAGATAAAATGTCCAACCTGGATTCTTTGTCAAACGTGCATACTTCATACTTCCTGTCATGATACATGGCCTTCTTCGTCGTCAGGTGGAGCAGCACAAAGTCACAGAGGACAGCTTCCTGTGTAAAGTTTCATTTAAACAGTAAATGCTGAGTTTTTACGGCTAAGTCACGATGTTTATTTCACAATTATGCTACTTACAGCACCAAGCAAAGCCAGGCCTGATCCTATGTTGATGACGATGGGGATGATGCTGAACTTCCCAGCCTAAATGACAGCAGAAATAAGATGTTCAGAAACTGATGACATCACATAACCATAGTACGCTTAGAGGATCGGTCTAGTTTGTGTACTGGGTGGACGCGGGTAGCAGAGAGGTACGCAGCGGGGCGATCGTGAAACGTTACTTTGCTCAAAGCTATTCGAAGAATTCTGTGTTCAGACTCCAGCAGTGGACATAATTGTTTAACAAAAAAATAGATAAAAATTCAAAAGTTCAGACTGCATCTTTCATACATTCACACTTACACACCTTTCCGTGAACCATGATAGTGAATCGCACACCAAACACTTTGAAAAGGGTTCGGTAGCTCTCCCCAGCATCGTTCCTATACTGACGAGTGTATCTGTGAAAGAACAAACAAAAACAACATGAGTTAGGACATCATGTAAGAATACTTTTACTTACTTTACATACTTTTTCATGTTTAAAGTGGTGGGCTTTATTTTGAAATAACCATTTGACCACCATAATGACTTCAACAAGCTCAAGTCGAACGTCTCTCACCTGAAGTTAAGTCCTTCTGTGATGGACCTGCTGGACCCGCTGATGTCCAGGCGGCTGAACTGGTACTGCGGATGGCAGTGAGAATAACCTTTGTCAAGGTCACAGTTCCACGTTATCATTATACCAATGGAGCCCCCCTGAATAACAGAGCAGGGGACATTATCAGAATGACGTGAAAACAGAGGAAAATGTCTGCCTGGTTCAAACTCTATCTGTTCTGTCCAATTCTCCTCCTGATCATGTCAGACGATGTGCGATCAACACTTTTGTAATCATGATCATTTTCAACTACAATCTTAATTTCTCACTTCAATGAAATTACAACAAACGAATAGCTCATTTAAAAAAAGATAAGTCAAGTTACATTAGAGCGAAAGAAGCGCTGCTCATCTTCATTTGCATTTCTTCACATTTGTCTGTGGTATGCTGCTTTATTAATCATACACCATGGACTACCATTTAACATGACATCTAGTGGTAGTAGGGGGTAATGACAGCGGCCTGGTGAATAACCACATTTGATTCATACACTATCGATAGCATTTATCCATGTCTGGGTCTCGGTGGGGGTGGGGCCTGTCCCAGCAGTGATTGGGTGAAAGTCAGGGTTCATCCTAGACAGGTCACCAGTCCATCACATAGCTGTTTGTTTCAGGTTATAGAAAGTTATTGACTATACAGCATAAACATCATTCTTGAGCCTATCCAGACACTCACCGACAGGGCCATGTCCCGGAAGTTGTATCCAGCTCGCCTGGTAATGTTTCCCAGGCGAAAGATGGGGCAGTAAGGGTAGACGTCCTCATCATAATGACATTTCTTTAGGTAGGACACATCCGTGGTTTCAAGGACGTTTGACCTATAGAGAACGAGGAGAAAACCGCCAGCAGAAAATGCAGAGTATCTGAAAGTATGTGCAGTTAAACGTGTGCACTGTTCAAGAGAGGTACACCACTCACTTTGAAAAACCAAACTTGGGAAACAGGATGAAATTCTTGATGTAGAGGGTGAAGTTTTCAGCTTCTGGTAGGAGGGGCCTCCTGTAAATCAGTAAAGTGTAGGATTCTTATTTTATCCTGAGAGGCTGAGATTTCTTTTGGGTAAAAATTAATGTTCTCCACTAAAAGCAGCACTTGGTTTCTGTATGTGTGTGTCTGTGAAGGGTTCTTGCAAGCAAAGTTTTAACCCCTTTCAGTCCTTGATGTCAGTGTTGCCAGGTAACCATGCTTTGTTTGGTTGCCCTGTGTTTGGTTTTGCTCACACCGCTGTGTTTTTTACTCCGCTTCATTACCAGGTGCTCTTGTTTAAATGTTTCCCTTTATATTACCACGCTGCAGGAAGGATTATCTCTCATTGATCATACTTTATCATGGCACTGTGCTCTTACTTACTGTGGTTTATCCTTCCTTTCAATGGGACACCAGCCGTAGATTTCACAGGTACCGCTGGAGTTTCCATCCTTTTTAATACATCGTCCACTCTTCACTCCTTCAGAATACAGAGTAATACAAACACTGTCAGTCATCTCAATCTCTAAATCTCTCTGGAGTGACCCTAACACTGTAAATCTCTCTGGAGTGACCCTAACACTGTAAATCTCTCTGGAGTGACCCTAACACTGTAAATCTCTCTGGAGTGACCCTAACACTGTAAATCTCTCTGGAGTGACCCTAACACTGTAACACATGCACTGATTGATCATTTATCCTACATTGTGTATTGTACATGCCGCTCTTTGGATGGTCAAATTCATATCCATGCAGCTCATGTAGAAGCACACCAAGCACATTAATGTGTCATCAGCGAGAGTGAATGCTGAAAGTTTTCTCTCTCACCGTGTCCAGCCACCACCAGCCGTCCCTCCTCACAGTCCTTACTGACATTACAGTGGCCGTCCAGCACTTTGGGACTCTGGAAACAAACGAGATGCCTGAGGTTCAACAAACATCTATCAAGCCTGAGCTACAACTTTATTAAGATTTAAACACATCATGAAACGAGAGAATCTCAGCCAAGTCTGTGACAAATGTTGTATTATAAAAGTGGTTGACTGTAGTGTGACACATGGCAGGGGACCGCAGTGAAGAGACACTAAATGTATACAGAGGTGGAGGAGGTGCTTATACATGCCGGCGGCTCCTCTTCTGTTTTTGGTGGTCCAAACCAAAGCAACAGAAGCAGAGTTTACATACCAGGGACTCTCTGGAAAATTGTAGCTAACAGACAGCTGAGGGCCAATGAGAACAGTGTGACCGGCACGTTAAGGTTTTCTGGGGACTTTTTCTTTACTCCCTATGGTTTTTGGAGAGTTTTTCCTTCATGTTAAGGTTTTTTTGGAGACTTTTTCCTTAATTTAAGTTTTTTTTTGAAAGTTTTCCTCCATGTTAAGGATTTTTGGGGACTTGTTTCTTCATGTTGATGTTTTTTGGAGAGATTTTCCTTCATGTTTAGTTTTTCCTTTGTGTTAAGTTTTTTAAGGGGATTTGTTCTTCATCCTCCTGGAGAGCTTTCTGCTGGGAACTGTCTTTGTTGTGTGGGTCTGTAAAGAACTTTGAGACATCGGATATGTAAATCCTGAACACTTCCATGATATTCTCACCTCGGGACAGTGACCCAGCTTCTGGTTTGGTGTCTCGATGAAATTGGTTATGACAAAAAGCGCAGCTTCACCCTGCAAACACACAAAAGCATGTCCATTATTTCTTAGGAGCATTTCTCAACATCTGATTTTAATACTGCAGCTCTGTGAAATACAGGGATTCATTCGTACACATTTGAAAGTAATATCAATGTTTTTTACTTAATGTTTCTGTTTCTCTAAAGCCACCTGCTGTTCTGCTCAGATCCTGCCCTCATGATGGAGTAACTTAAAGTATTGTAGCTGTTTTTACATGTTGTGGGATGACATAATCCTCAGGCCCCCAAACCACCCGACCAGACTCGGTGGTGTTAACTGCAGAGATCCCCTTGACTTTTGTGATGACAGAACTGTGGATAAATTCATCCGTCTCCTGGTAGCCTTTCTTGTATATGAAAACCCACCTATGGGAAGAAGCAAGGTTTTAAAAAATCTCAATCATTCAACTACATGCGAATATTGAGGATGAGGTTGGATGTTGATACTCTGCTTTATTTGTTTCATTTCCTCATAATGTCTTCCTGTACATAAATGTGACATTATTGTTACTAAACATTGTGTACTAACAGATCAGTCAGAGCAGCATCACTTACCCAATAATGTAACCAAGGACCGATAACTGCAAAAGTCTGTTCAAAAGTCCAATTTTCCAGTTTTTGGCAATAATGTATTTTTCCGTTTTGTAGTCCAATAGAAAGGCGCAGGTGCATTTCAAGAGCCTGCCAGCCATCCCGGAGTGTAGGTTATTTCTGAGAGTTTCACAATTCTTCTAACAAGACATGACGTGACATCGTCTGTGAGGCACACAGCCTGCCACTCATTTCCTCTTACAGTCCTTCATCGTCAACATTCAGAAACCACACTGATAAAAACAGTGAAACATATTCTTCTACCTGTGCATACCTGGCTGTATAAGAGGCAGCTTTAATGGTTCTTACCTTTTTCACATTATTTATATATATTTCTGGATGTGGAATTCTCAACGTGTTGTGTATCATTGTATAAACATTTCCCCAAAATATATCCTAATATATTTGGAATTTTTGGATTTCATTGTGATTGTGCAGAAATTTTTAAATATTAAAGCAACTTTTCATCCATTTGTTTGATTGTCTGTAAATGTGACAGATTTCAACAGGAAGCTGCAGGCGTATGAGGTGGTTTCCACCTGCCTAGTCGATGTGCTGCTGCAGATCATGTTACATTGCCGCAGAGTTGACTTTTTTACTGTATTATACTTATTGTCTTTTATTTCCATGTATTTTGTATCACAATCACAAAATACATCATTTATCAACTATAATAAGATTGGAATGAAATGATAGTTGTGCGTCAGATCAAATTTCAGTCCAGGGGAGGGGAAAAACTTTAAACTGCTGATCGTGTGAAAATGAGTTGCAGCAAACACGTATGCGGCCCACAACTGTGTGTGGTTTTGACCCCTGATGTCTCTAATGTGTCACACACAACGTAATGATCACACAGTGTACATGATGCTCTCTGTTCACATGTCTGTAGCCCTCTGCCTCATGTTTGGTAAGTTTTTATGATTAATATGATAAATCATGTCAATTTATACCAATTATAGAATTAATGTATAAATATGAATATGTTAGCTCAGAAAACGTATACTGTATTTTCAAAACTATTCAAACTAATTCGAAACTATGACAGACAAATGCTGTGCATAATGTACAAAATCAAGACAGTGATCCGTACGTCCTCAAGACTAGGCGATATAGACCGGTAGTCTTAAATCGACAGGATATTAGGATGATCGTTATTCACAAATACAAACATATTTTTCAGTACCTTGGCCAAATTTTGTTGTTGTTTTTTTATCATCTACAATTTGCCAACAAATCATTTTATATGTCTGTATCTGAGTAATCCACAGCTACCTGTTTAAAATTCCTAAAATCTATTTCTTATTGATAAAAACCAGTCTAGATACGTTAACTGTCTAGTTGGCTCATCGTTACTATCACATTTGAGTTATTATCTTTTTTGAGTTTTTGTATTCTGCCCTGTGAAGGTGTGGGACACTGTGAGGATCTCTGTCAGACTCAGACACTCAGGGCTCCACTGGGCTCCCCTGTACTCCTCCAATGCATCTTTTTAAACTCAAACCACAGCTCCAATTCCACCCTCACCTGGGTGTCATGGCTGCAAACGCCCGCTTCCAGCCTGGTCAACCTCACGTCGAAAGGCCATATTTGGTACTGGGACCCCAGGCATGGCCGGGTGAAAGCCTTTCCCAATCAGGGTCCTAAAGGGAACTACTCCATCAGCATCAGTGAGCTTCAACAGTCTGACCTGGGGATTTATCGCTGTGAGCAGCAGGATGAATGTCTCCAGGTGGACGTGGTTGCTGACAAAAGTGAGATTTATCTATCTATCTATCTATCTATCTATCTATCTATCTATCTATCTATCTATCTACTATCTATCTATCTATCTATCTATCTAAAATATAACTCAAGAGTGAATACAACAGATAGATGGTACTTTTTAGCCCATTTTCATTCATTCATGGAGAATAAGCAGCATCCCTTTCCATTGTGACAAACCTTTATATATATACATTAAATGTATGTGTACGATAATGTAATAAAGTAACAACATTTCTTCTAGGGGAAATGAGTGAAGAGACGATGTTCCTGATTTACATCGGTATAGGTGTGGCTGTTTTCATTTTGCTCACAGCAGGCTGCAGCTACGTCTGTGTGAAAAGTACATGTGAGTATCTCAGCCTGAGGAATGCAGTATGGATGGATGGATGGATGGATGGATGGATGGATGGAATAATCATCACAACATGTCTTCCTATGTGAAGCCTGACAGCGCACCTGTTACTCAAGGATTTCTGTGTTTATCTGCAATGGTGGATCAGTATCATCATTATTTCCTGCTATGGCTTTAAAATCTCACATGTCAGTTAAATGTCATTGACATAAAGAGCATGGACTCATCTATTGAATCAGTATGTCACAGTATGTTCCTACTTTTTTTTGTTTTCTGTATAGGATGAATATATGGACATTTATTTTTATTTTTTGTAAACCTCTTCAATGTGCCCATCTTCATAAGCTCCAAAAACCAAAAAGAGGAATTTCACAGGGAATTAAAAGTCCCATAGCTTAATAAAGGAAGGGTTACTATAAGGGCTTTTTATGAATATTTATAATGATAACTTCTCTCTTTGTAGGCCTTTTCTGTGTGGTGTACCCAAAGATTTATGAGTTAATAATGTGAAAAGGCTTATTGAATATATCCAAAGTAAACTCAAACAGCAATTGTTTACCTTAATCATTATATAGCTGTCAAACCTCTACATGAAGAACCAGACAGAGAGGCAAGCAGTGAACAGGAAACAGGTAATGCATCACACAAACACACAAACACACACACACAAGCTGTGTACATTTTCACACAGGAAACCATCTTTATGTAGTTGCAGTACAAGTCCCTACTGTAACACAAAGACTTGAGCAATTATTGCTTCACTCCTGACAGATGGTTTATAAAAATGTATTTCCTCAAATTCGTAATCTACATAAAGTGTGGGGGGCAGGGGGTGTAAATAATAGAAAATACTTTTTATAAATGTTATGTTCTAATTCTAACAAATACAAGTATGGAACTGACAAATCACGTGTTGTAAACCACACACTGTATGAATTATCTTTAATGATGTCATTTCGGCACATTTCTGAGCATTTTCTCAGTTCTTTACTTGAGTTTATAATCCATGCAATATATTAATAAACTTTTTTTATTCATTTCGGACGACTAATTTAGCGGTATTGTTTTTTAGTTTCCGGTTTATGTATCCGATTTCAAAATAAAGGCCACGTATAGCGTGACAAAAAGGGTACCTTCAAATTATAATGCTATTAATATAAAAGAAACACAAAGTAAAAAGTCTATGCCGGTTTCAAATCCCTGTCCATGTCATCCTCTCTCTATGTTCTGTCCTTCCTGTCTATCTCTCTACTGCACTTATCATAAAGCACAAATGACAAAAAACATTAAAAATCACATATTGGTGTCTAAAAAGAAAATACCACCACAAAAACTTCTCACGTACTGCCAGCAAAAATAAACAGAATTCTATTTTTCAAACATACATCAAATCACAAATTCACACAGGCAATTTTATTGATTTTGTACTGATACAAACAAAAACCTGAAAATAAAGTGATGGACGTTTCCTACATCATGTCGTGCTCGTCCTCCCCCTGCTTCCATTTTTTAAACTTCCGACTGATTAGCCTTGTACCTCTGCATTTTCACGCAAAGGTCATTAACCTGCACACCTGCAAAAGAGTTCTCTATACTGGGGGAAAAAAAGATTGAGTATATTGTGAGAAATAGACGTTCAGTTGAAATCTGTACTGTTTTCAGTGTGATAATTGTTGGAAAAGTGAAGACAACCGTGTGAAGACAACCAGTACTGATCATGTCATGAAAATGCTCTTTCAGTCATACATTCATGATGCAGCTGTGTGACAATGTGCTCTATGTTCCTACAGAAACCAACGATGATCAACTTGTTTATGGTACGTCAACAGTGTGTGTGTCTTTTTCTTTTCATTTTTTTCCTTCCTGACCATGTCATACTTACTGTTTAAATCTTATCAAACTCCCAACAGTCATGAATGTCTGTGAAAAACAGAATATTTTTTCTCTTTTGAATATTAGAAAACGATGACCAGGATCCAACCAAACACCAGCATGATCAACAAAGACCTGTGAAATATCTGGACAAAAGTGAACCCAGCCAAAGTGCCAGTCATGCTGATCCAAACGTGAACCATGAGACGAGGGGTCCCACTAGAAAACCTACGTTTCACACAGGTGATTCATCCATATAACAGCTGTACCATCAGTGGGATGATACAGGAGGAGCTGGTGTAACTCAACATTTTCTCCCCACCTCAGAACTCCTCAACAGATTACGGCAAGCAAGTCAACGTCGACGTTGTGGTAAGAAAATCATACAAAACTCAGGGAAAACTACAACACTGACACTGTCGCCATGGTTATTGTTCTACCGTTCCATCATCATCATCATCATCTTCGTTTCAGATGTAAATATCTGTGTCATGAACTGAAGCGTTTACGTGTTTTGTGTTGTAGAAGGCACTGGGAGGAAGAAAGCCAAACAAGGTGAGAGCTGACTGCAGCACTGCTGTGCCTGTTTACGATGAATCATACTGTGTCCTGATGCAGCTTTGTCATCTCTGTTGTTTCCCTCAGAATATCAAAACCCCATTTACGACAGGGGCCCAGTCCAGGGCCCAGTTCCGTAAAGGAGTCTTATCAAATGAGCCAGGCTTATTTAGGTAAGTCTGGCTCATTTCAAGACCCAGTAACCAGAATTCAAATCCTGGATGGTGTTTTTAGGCTAGCTAACAGCCCATAGAGTTAATTCTAGTCACTTATTAAAATGTTGAATTCAAGCCTTAAAATGTTGAATTCAAGCCTTAAAATGTTGAATTCAAGCCTTAAAATGTTGAAAGATGACTGAGGGATTTTGCAATGTGGATGGGCTTTGGAAGGGCTAAATTGCTGAATATTTCACAAATAACTACCGATATCAAGGCCAAAAGTCATGGCAATAATGTCCTGAACAGGCTGAATATTTGGAACAACAGGTTGGAAAGGTGTTTTTAAAGAATACTGGAGCAGCATAGTCCAAAAGAAATGTACATGTACACAACGAGAAGAATAAAGCATGTGTGTCCTCGTCTCCACTTTCTTGATGTTTAGTGGAACAGGAGGCAGATCAACCAGCTGTAGACACACCAAAGGATGAAAGATCAACTTACTAAAGTTAAAGTTACTTTTTTAAATTGAAATACCTGGTCGGATGCTTTCGGTGCCAGTTTGTGAAAACAGGGCTGTACTGTATAATTGTATTTCTTTGTTGGATTGTCATTATAAATGTAAAAGTAACTCAACTCAACATTGAATAAAAATCTCCATGTTCAAAAATGATCAGTCTGTTATTGCCTCTGTGTAATATTTGTTATTTATGGTGGTGGGAAAGGGGCTTTACAGGCCCGGACATCAAAGGTTCCCATCCCAAACTACGATCCAGTAAAATATTAATATATTAAAATATATTCATAACAGAGCCGTGCAGATACTCGACATACAAGACAATAAAATAAATGATTGACTTTTACTTTGAAGGGACTTTTTTCTAAAATTATATCTCATCCCATTTTCACATTTTCAATACATCGTTATCAATTTTTGAAATAATAGAAACCAAGACAGACTCATATTTTAAATGTAGAATATAAATCGTATTTTAAATAAAAACGTCATCTTGGCCAATTAAGCCAAACGAGAAGCAGCTTGTGCACCTGTGTGAGTCACCGTCAGGCACCAAACATGCAGTTTCACGCTGCAGACATCTTTGTGATGACATATGTGTCAATATTACTGCTTTTTATGAAATGTAAATCTCACGGTACAAAACCAATTCAAGCTTACCAAGATACAAACAACACTTTGCTTTGTGACGATGGCTTTATGTCTGTTTATATATCAAAGGTCCAGTTTGCTCATCTTCCTCTGACCATTTATGTTGAAGGTAAGATCGTTCATTTCATGCTTTCTAATCCCAACTGCACTCCTGACATATGACAAACTGAGTGGAGGATTTTGGTTTGAAGCGGTTGTCTTTGTTGTACCCTTCGGAAATTTCCTTCAGGATTAGTCTACAAGTGTCTGTCTATTAATCTAATCTAAACTAATCTCGCCCTCAGATGATTCTGGCAGATATTACCAAGCCGTCACCATTGCACAACGCTGCCTCTACCTCATTGAAGAGAGGGAGGAATTTATTCTCTTCACAGCAGCTTTCCAGGGCTGTTTTATGAGAACAAACGTAAACCCTACACATTCTCAGAGTTTTCACATCTTCACAGTTTTATTTGAAATATAGAAACATATACTGTATATTGAAAAGATCAAAGTTTCCAAAGCTATATAAATCAGGATGGATTTTGACCCGAGATTAATTTATGGGAAACAAAAAATATTTAAAAATATTAAAAAATTGCATTTACTGAAATGCATTTTAGAAATTTTCTTTTTATTGGACATTTTTTTTTTATAAATTATGATTATAATTCCTTTCCTCTATAGTATACTCAGTTAGTAATGGAGAACTAATGTGAAAAGGTGCATGAAATTGAATTAAAATTCCTGTTACACAAAATAAACTGTTAACTGGTGTTTAAGTATCAACATCTTGTTTATTATATTTGTTAGATTATTTATTTAATTAATTTTTAGTTCTATTATTTTGTCACCCTTCCGGCTTTTGACCTGAATTTAAAATGAAGGTCTGTAAAGATGTCAGTGGTTTAAGTGGTTTGACCTGTTTACGTTTCTCTTTTTTTTTCTAGAAATATTCCACAACTCTGATCATTGTCATTGTGAAACCTGCAGACAGAGGTGGAATTGAAATTGTCCAGTCGATACCTCTGGTGTGCAGAATGGCACCTAAGGGTGAGTCAGTGCAACGTGTTGGACGTGACCACCAGTGCCCTGTGCTTGAATACGCCTCTGTTTGTTTTCTACAGAGTTTGAAGAGAGAGATGACAATCTTTCAGTATCAAGACAACATTTCTGCAACAAGGATGGGTTCAACATCAGCATCTCCCAAAATGACACAACCCTACCTGTGAACATGGACACATTACGGATCCCTTCCAGCCACAGCCACAGCCACAGCTGTCAGCCCAAAACAAGAGCCGCCGACGCTGTCACATTTAACTTTCCCTTCACGGACTGTGGCACTCAGTCTAAGGTAAACGTGAAGATGCAGCACCTGCATGTCAGCGGTGCTGTTCTTGGTGGGTGCAGGTGGAAAAATGAGTTAGCTGGATGTAATAGTTGATGATCTGACCTGATCCTTCCTGGATGTGTCTGTTCCCACCAAAGTTCCCAGGTGGGGTTGAAGGACCAGATTGACCAGATAGGAGTTGACAAGATGAGAGGGTCTGGGATCTTGGATTAATTAAGACATATTGTATATGACCCGCCTAGTCAGTTCTGACTCCTTGGCTCTTTCAGGTGTCCGATGGGGTTGTTACCTATTGGGTCGGCATTGAAGGGAAGCGACGTGTGCAGACGGGCTCCATATTTCGCAGCACTCCTTTCCAGTAAGAGAACTATCCAGTAAGAGAATGTTCTTCTTTTTGGAGGACACCAACTTCCACTTGTCTTATGATCCTTCTTTTCTTAGACTTATTGTGCGTTGTAGCTTTGCTCTGGCCACACGGATGCAGCTGGGCATTGAAGTTAAGGGCGAAATATCAGAAAACTCTTCAGCCCTGAAGAATGAGGGGATCCTGAGGGCTGAGCTGAGGTTTGCTAAAGGTTCTGCTTCTCAGCTTGCTCGTGTGCACAAATACATTGAGTTCTTCTCCATGATATACAGCCAGGTGAAAATACTGATGTAATAATATTCATTCTTTCCTCTGTAATCTGCAGATTCATCTTATCGGTCCTTCTATTCCTCTCGTGACCCTCCTCCAGTCACAGAACTTGGCCAGCCTGTGTATGTAGATGTGTCTGTTCTCAAGATTGAGGACGAGGACTTGGTGCTTCTGTTGGAGGACTGCTGGGCCACTCCAACTAAAGACCCACAGGACCAGCAAAGATGGAATCTGCTTGTTAAAGGGCAATCAAAACTTAAATTGATATTCAAAATTGTGCATTTTCTGTCATTAGAACAAAAATCACTGACTGTGTTTCTCAAAAAAGCTGATCTTCGCATTCACTCCAGGTGTCCTTTCAGTGGCGACAACCAGAGGACTGTTGTTTTACCAGTTGTGTCCAGTAAGGACCTGAAGTATCCTTCTCTTCACAAACGCTTTATGGTCAAGCTCTTCACATTTGTGAGGCCCCCTGGATCACAAATTCAGGCAAGTTACAAGAAATCTATTGCATAAGAATCTCTTTAAGTCTGTCTTATACTGTCTGTAACCAGTGCTTGCTCTTTCCTCCAGATATATTTCCACTGTGATATAGAGATCTGTAATGGGGCGGACTGCACACAGTCGTGCAATGATGGTATGTGGGGGAGTCATCCTCATCTATCTTCATCTATCATCAAGCTTGTCTGAAATAACCATGATGACCAATATATCTTCAATTGAAAATGAAAGATAGTAAAGATTTTGAATTATATAAACAATTTACAATTAAATAATGATGATAATATAATTACATAATGCATATATAATATACAATACAATATAAGGCACTATACAATAAAATACATGTATTAAATTAAATCTGCAGGTATAATTTTATAGAGACAACTATGGGCTGTGTCAGGATCCATCTGTTATAGGGATTGGGATAGAGATAAACTTGTTTTGTACATTATGAATGAAAGTGGTTGAAGCTGTGGTTTTGTGTCTCCCAGGAAGGCGAAGATTGAGAGGAATTCGACCGAGGCCAACACGGAGGATTCTGTCCAGTGTTGTTTCTGCTGGACCTCTCATTGTTTTACAGCTGTAAACTGTAGAATAGTTGTGTGTGATTTGTAATGTAAATTAACAGTACACTAAAAGTCCCAAAATAGCGCGTTTCATTAGTCGTTCTACTAACGTAAGTGGTCTTGTTTATATGTGGAGGAGCGTGTAGTCACGTGCTCATGGCTCAGCCAATGGAAACACGAGGTGGCGTGCTTTTGCGGAAGTTGTTGCCTACCGACTACATGCTTTTGTATACCCTGATATTTGCTGGTAAAACTGCAAAGAATTCTCAGTTATGTCCATATCAACGAGGTGGGACACGAAAGAAAATGGGCCGAAAAAGCTACCGATCTACAAGCACAAAGCCAAGCTGGTTCAGGCGGTCAAAGAGAACGATTTTCTAGTAGTTACTGGTGAGACTGGCAGCGGGAAAACCACGCAGCTTCCACAGTACTTACACCAAGTAGGTAAGATGGGACTTTACTGTCAAGAGCTGCAAATAAACAGAACCACACACCACATACCATAGGCAAGTAATTGTGCATTTCTGTTTTAACCTCAAACTCTAGGATGACCTCCAATTTTAAGCGGTACTAGCCCCTTCCTCCGAACTAGTAACCATCTCTTACAACCTAGTAACGCCTTACACCACAGAAAGAGGTCTATGGTGGTAATTAGGGATTACTAGTCTCCTAAGAGTATGTTTGGTGAAGGCTTATGTTAACGGCTTAATTGGTTCCAAAGGCATGTGAATACCATTGACGTATACTTGTCATAAGTGTGCTAACTGACCAGACTGATTTGCCTACACACCCAGGTTTCGGGAAAGATGGGAAAATTGGCATCACCCAGCCTCGGCGAGTGGCAGCCATCACTGTGGCCCAGAGAGTAGCCCAGGAGATGCAGTGCACTCTTGGTAGGGAAGTGGGATACCAAGTCCGCTTTGATGACTGTACATCACAGGTTAGAACAAACTAAACACGTTCGCTGAGTATTTGTGGGGCATTTGAGGATATATGCAGCAGGGTTGACTCTGTGATTGTGGCAGGACACAGTGGTGAAGTACATGACGGATGGTTGTTTGCTCAGAGAGATCCTGGCAGATCCTAAACTCTCAAACTACAGTGTTGTGATTTTGGATGAAGTTCATGAACGGAGTCTCAACACAGTAAGTCAACCATTTTTAATCCAATGTGTGCTAAAGTGCAGTATGTAATGTCAGCACGATAACCTATAAATGATAACGCAGTGAGGTACTTTTCCTTTACTCACTTTACTGTGGAGACTCAGTTTTTGTGCACACATAATTGGTGCTTTTGTGTTTATTACAGGATATCCTGTTAGGTTTACTGAAGAAAATCTTCTCCAACCGCGAGAAGAGCTCAGAGGGTCGATCTGTACCCCTGAAGGTGGTGGTGATGTCTGCCACCTTGGAAACTGACAAGCTGTCAGCCTTCCTTGGCCACTGTCCGGTCTTCACTATCCCTGGGAGGACCTTTCCTGTCACCTGCACCTTTGGCTCTGCTGTGGGACCTAAACAAATAGAAAGCTCTGGTTACATAAAAGAGGTATGGAGGTTTGAGTTGTGTTTGTCCATAGTTTTAAGAGACTACAATCACTGACATTTGTCATCATAGCTGAAGAGATTTTATTTTTATTTTACATCTTCCTGATCTACAGGTTGTTAAAGTGGCCCTTGATGTGCACACAAATGAAATGTCCGGAGATATTCTGGTGTTTCTGACAGGTAAGCACCATGTTGTCATGCTTACAGCTTGGCCTTTATCTCCTGCCTGCCACATTAATTCTTCCACATTTGGCAGGTCAGTCAGAGATCGAGCGAGCCTGTGACCTCATGTTTGAAAAAGCTGAGTATATAGACTATCGCTATGATCTGCAGGACCAGTCAGTTGAGGGGCTTCTTATTTTGCCGCTTTATGGATCTATGCCCACAGGTAAACAAAGTCAACCAACAAATCAATGAAATTAATTCATTGTCATCTTTGCAGTGCAAATATGGCGTTGTAAAGGAAAACACAAATTCTGTGTGCAAAACATTTTTTGTTTGTTCCAAGATCAACAGAGGCAAATCTTTCAGCCGCCGCCTCCAGGTATAAGGAAGTGTGTTGTGGCCACCAACATTGCCGCAACATCTCTCACCATCGATGGTATAAAGTGAGTGAAGCCTCCTCGTCAGTGAGCTGCATGTTGGTATAGCATGTCACTAGTCAACAACATTTAAAAGTTGGATTTATTTGAAGCTTCATCATGCAATTCTATTTTCCACACAGATACATTGTAGATAGCGGCTTTGTGAAACAACTCAACCACAATTCCAGAGTGGGCATGGATATCTTGGAGGTGGTTCCTATTTCAAAGTGAGTGTTCATTTGAAACCTGCAATGGTCTGATTCAAATCTATTCCTTGCGATGATGAAAGGATGTCTGTGTGTATTTTCTGTGAGCAGGAGCGAAGCCCAGCAGCGAGCAGGACGAGCTGGGAGGACCTCAGCTGGGAAATGCTTTCGAATCTACACCAAGGAATTCTGGGAAAAATGCATGCCAGAATATACAGTTCCAGAGATCCAGAGGACAAGCCTGACTGCTGTGGTCCTCACTCTCAAATGCCTCGGCATTCATGATGTCATTAGGTACACTGATACCCTGTCTGTGTGCTTTGTTGTTGACTTAGCGATAAGTGCTTAATGGGTAAATTTCTTTTAAGGTTCCCTTATCCAGACCGTCCAGAGGAGAGGTTTATCCTAGAAGCACTGAAACAGCTCTACCAGTTTGATGCCATTGACAGGTGAGCAGTGAACCTGAACAGTAGTTGTAGGAGTTGTAGTAATGACTTGATGTTATGGACACAGTAATCTAAGGAGTTCCATTTGTGGCATGTGCCTGCTGCAGGAGGGGTAGAGTACTCCACCTGGGGGAGCTGATGGTGGAGTTCCCCCTGCACCCAGGGCTCACCAGGACCCTGCTTAAAGCTGCCTCTGTTGGCTGTCAGGATCTGCTCCTTCCTGTGGCTGCCATGTTGTCCGTAGAGAACATCTTTATCCGTCCAGGTTAGTTTGTCGTCCAGCTTTTTAGCTTCATCACTGGGAGGGAGCAGCATAGGTGGCTGGACACAGGATAAGGTACTTCAGTCCTGTAGCAGTTGTGGTGTGAATGATTGAGCTTTTTGTCACCCTCTGCAGGACACCCTGAGAAACAGAAAGAAGCAGATCAGAAGCACAGACAACTGGCCGCCAAAACAGGCAGTATGAATGACTTTGCCACACTTCTGAATGTATTTCAGACATGTAAAGCAAGGTACTGTACCTGAACAGTCACTTCAGCATGAAGTTGAAGTTATTTCTTTGTGATTATTAAAATAATCATTGGTTGCATATTTTTTCTTAGTGCTGTTCTTTTGTGTGATCATATTTGCATTCTGCAGTGATAAACCTTCAGCGTGGTGTAAAGACAATTGGATCCACTGGAGGGCGCTAAAGTCTGCCTTCAGTGTGGAGACTCAGTTGAGGGAGATCCTTCAGCGTCTACAGCAGGTAACTCGAAATTCTCTCAGGGGCCTGTGTGGGTTGTGTGAGTGTGCATTGATAAATGCTTCATATTTCTAATAACATGGCTGTAATCCTCACCAGCTGTCATAGATTATGGTGTCTTGCTTCATAAACCACATCCACAGATCACAGTGGTCGGATGTAGATTCTGTCATTTATAAATGAACATGTGGTAAAGTCAACATCTTGCCGAATGACTAAAAACAAATGTCTTATGATTGTTTTTATGAAACCTCTTGTCTTGCAGAGGAAAGATTTCCCTGTAGAAAAGTTTGATGGCAACAAGAGTGAACTCTTCAGGCGTTGCTTGTGCACAGGATACTTCACTAACATCGCCAGAAGGTTGAACAGTTTTTATTTGCATTCATCCATATTTATTTGCCTTGACAATCATTCAGTAAATTGTGTGTGTCTGTGCGTGGATAAAACTAGCTTTGCATTTGAAAAAGCAGTTCTACACGCCCTAAAACCCCAGAATGTTTTCTGTAGTAAATGTTTTGCCTTGCAGGGTGGTTGGTGGGGTTCAGTATTGCTTTGTGCTCGGTGTGAGGCGATAAACAAGGTCCTGTACTCATTATCAGATCCAGTGATGAAAAACAAGTATTGGTACATCCCTATCCCCATGTTGTCTGACCCACAGGTCTGTTGGAAAAGTATTTTGTACTATGGATGGCCATGGATCCATGGTTCACATTCATCCATCATCATCGGTAATACATCTATTTGTTTATTTTAAAACAAAATGCATAACCTTTTGGTGTAATCAAACTGACGATCCTTATTGTTTATTGTGAGCTAGCTGTTTAACCAAGAGGCCGAGCTGGATTGGATCATCTTCCATGATGTGCTAGTAACCTCCCGGGTGTATGTCAGGACAGCATGTCCAATTCGCTACGACTGGGTGAAGGACCTTTTACCTAAACTCCACGAGATTGATGTCTACGAACTAAGCAGTGTAGCACGAGAGGAGGTGACAGATGAAGAGATGGCAAAATGGGAGACAAAGGAATCAGACAAAAGACAACCAGGTTCTCGGAATTATCATGTTGTGATCAATATTCCTTCCTGTGTCGACTTAGCAATTATGTTTCAATTTGATTTAATTCAAAATTTGACTAAAAAAACGGGGGATACCAAAGCCTCCATTCTGTCTCACTAGACTCTACTTCAGAATAGGTTTGCCCCTCCCCCCATTTGTGCATATTCTTGCCTTTGGTGATTGTGTGTCCCTTTACACAGCATCACACACAAACAAATAGCTTTGTCTTTTTCCACCCTTAAATTTTAAGTGGCAGGGTGCATTGCTGGGTGTGCCTGAACTATCCCTAAAACGTCAGACAACATGACCATGGTGAACTTCGCTCTTAACAACTCAACATCTAAAGTGTGGAAACACACACACATTGGATTAAAAACAGACGTGACAGCAGGACACGTGGCTAGAGGAACTGCTGTGTATAAAACAGGCAATGCAAAATAAAATCCTCTGGACCTTAGGACCATTAACATGATAGCTCACCTTCAGAGACAGCATAGCATTAAGCAAAGCACTCAACACATTTTCATATGAATAAAAGAATTTGTGGACATTTGAGCTGTCACTTTGTGTTTGGCAACAATCAACACTTCTTTCTCGCTCTTGTGCAATATTGTATATGCTTGATAAAATGACTTTTGAAGGTCTTAGATTAAAGATAAGAAGAATAAGTAGTGAACAAAGATCATTCACACATTGAGCTGTATGTGTTCTAAATGCTAAATGAATTGTAATGTGATTAAGATTTTGCTGCACAGAATAAAATGGACGATTTTGTTCTTTTTCCAGAGCCCTCCACTGAGGAAGTCATAAAGAAGCTGGAAAAGCGAAACAACGAAGCCACTGTCAGTGACGCTCGTGCTCGATACCTGCAACGAAAGCAGCAAAGACAACAAAGCAAAACTCAATGAGACGACATATGTCAAAGTCTCGTCTGTGGAGAACAGATTCGTATTTGTCACAAATGGCTATTTTTCACATGTTGTGAATAAACATTTTTTTTTATATTTCCAACATTTATTGTTTCCTCTTCAGTGTCTCCAACTAACAAAGAGTTTTGTAGCAGGATCTAGTATGAAACAAGCAGCCACAACCAAACGTCCAATTCAGGCCAGAGATAAGTTTAACAAACCTAAACCTCATTACTATTGAATGTGTTTGCTGAAATGGATTGATTTTTAATACTGCTCAAGCAAAGCCTGTTTTGCTGTAGAAACAAGTATGACACCGCCTCGGCGTCACAGCACGTAATAAAAGTGTTATTTGGTACGTAAGGATTGGGGGTCATCGTGAGATGACTACGATGACCTTTCCTTAGGGAGTACCCGTAAAATAGAAGTGTCTGGAAAAGGCTGAGTTAAGACAGAGATAGTGTCAGTTTGCTATGTCTAAACAAAGGAAACTATGAGGCGCTATCAAGTGTGCGAGACAGGCTCTTAACACACTGTTTGATGACTAATGAGAATTTAGGGGTTGAACAGGCACATGTTACAGATTCAGGATTCATTATCTTGCTTAACATGATTATTCCTGCACATATGTAATGTAGATTCATGTCTATGATGCAAACAGGACAAATGCACTCAGGAAATACAATCAAAGAGTGTCCAATTTTAAAGCTGGACCAAGTTAGACCTGAGATCAGTGCAGTATTTTCTTAACAACTTTACTTTGTGTTTTTCCAAAGTAAAACGGCCCCATCACAAAGATATGGTAGAGTATGTGCAAACATACTGCTTATGGTTTTCTCCGTTTGGAGAAGGGAAGGGGGGGCTTGACTCCATATATACAAATATTGTACAAGACAGCAGGGTACAGGATAAGAATGATAACAGTACACAGCATAAAAAAGAACAAAAATACAGAGAGATTAAACCTGCTTGACCTTAGTTAAATTTGCATGCACACCTGATTAATTATACATAAGTTTCATTGCGCAAAATTGGGGTCGGGGTCTATTTGGCAATGAACAGAAAACATTGAATAGGAAATTATTCACGTGATGAAAATATAAAATTAAATCTTTTAACCCCTCATACTTTAGTAAGTTAATTTGTAAGTCAGTCCACTTTAATGCAAACAGTTCAGGCTTCCTGAAAAGACTTTAAATTAATTTAATGGGTCTTTTCGAATTTAGATTAGATTTCTATTGTAGAATGTAAAATGTTGACGTGAATTTATATGAGCAGTTTGCAAAAAAAGAGAGGAAAGTCATTTCTGATTTATCTTATTTTATTGTCAGTGGACCCGCTGTGGCCTCATACGTCACTTCCTGTTTTGTGTGCGTCTACGAGGCTTGCACGCTAAATAACTGACTATCCACAACAGATAAAGAAAGGATTTCCCCTATCTGACGCCGTGGACGTTGTTAGTATAGACACATATACGTACATAAATATATGTACGTATATGTAAATAGAGATAAAACCCCGGCAGTAACCAGGTTAGACCTCCGTGCGTGGACCTCAGCTGTAACCGCTGCAGCAGCAGCAGCAACAACAGAGCAGCACGCCGCCGCCGCCGCTGTGAGGGAAGAAAACAAGCTGAAGCTAAGCTGTGTGCTCATTGACAGAGTTCAATACACACCAGCTGAGGCAGAACCACGGTGGAGGCCCGGCACAGCGGTCCCGTGGCTCTCCAATAACCAGCAGACAGAAGGCTTTCTGTCGGAGAGTGGAGGTAAGAAAAGCCGGAACAATGAGAAGGACTAGCGCCGTCGGCTAACTGACATGCTAACTAGCGTTTAGCTCGCTCGCTTGCTCGTACTGCGGTCATGGTCAGCGTCCAAGCTGCTGCCCGATCGCCGGCGGCTGCCAAACTGCTCACCGACCAGGGCTGAAGCTTCGATTTATTTATCTTTAAAGTAGGGTAGACAAAGATTGAAGACGTATTATTTGGCGACTTTATCAGACCAGACCAAGCTTGCTAATGTAACAGGAAGGATGCCGAAGGTTTGTTTGCTTACTGTTTACTTTAGACCGCCAGTGGCAGCTTGGCTCTTTTAAATAACTTCACATTTTGCTACTGTTTGTATTATTATAAGATCGTTAAAACCTATACCTCAACCATTTCTTCTTCTTTTTCTCGAAAACGACTGGGGTGCAGTAACAAGTTGCCCTGCTACTTCGTTTAATGTCTTCACTAAAAGATGCGAGTTTGAATAGAAAAATGATCAGATGCTCATCTGATGGTTCCAAAGGTCTTAAGTCTTTTCCCCTTTTAACTTTGTAAACGCACAATTCAGAGTTGTGTTGCTGAGACTGTAGTTACTGTAATACTTACATCCATTACTTTGAGTCAAATATGTATTTCCAGTACACGGCACATTATGGTTGGATGATACGATAACGATACAATATGTCCAAGATGATGGTGTCTCATTTCAAAACGGCTCCAATTTTACATGCGGTAAGTATAGAGAATACATTCTTACTGGTTATGGTGCTTGACACCATTAATCACAGACAAGGTGCACCAATTACAGGGTCATCTTTCTCCCTGGCTGTAGCTACCAAACTGAAATTCCGTACACAAACTCGCTCACAGACTCACTACAAATTTCCACATTAATCCTTTTTGATGTCAACCACAGTGATTGTTCATGTAAACAAAACATGTACTTTAGTATGTGTATACATTGTGTAAAGATGGAGGTGTGTCCATGCTACGTCATTCCCCCGGTCCTTCTCCAGCTCTGCCCTCAGCCTTTTGTTAACAACGGCTTTACCACTTTAATTTACAAAATTCTTGCCCTCTGCACTGAATTACAGACCAATAATGATAAAAATACACGTATTCAGGCATATTTCAGAGTAGCTGTTTAAGATAGTGGAACTGGATCATGGAGTCACAATAATGAGAGAACAGCTTGAGAAAGAATGAATCAGCAGTTGTTTTGGTAATTTGCCTTGGTTTCAGTTGTTTTTAGATGAAAATCCCCAAATGTTAAACATGTTTGTACTGCTCCTCTTTGTCTTATGTCATTATTGTAAGGGTTTACTGTTGTGTGGATACAAGGAGTTTATAAACCTCGACTGTGATTTCAATGTGATTATTAGATGTTAGACATGAGGCGGTGGTTTTATATGGCAGGTTTCTTTATTGAACTGTGAAGCAGCAGAGTGCTTCAAAAGTAAAGAACTGTATTCATTTATTCACTGTGACTTCACTTGCAGCGAGCGATGGTGTTCAAAGATAGGCATCAAGAACAATTCACAGAAGCTTTCCTTTGCTGATAAATCTTTCACTTTCTGTCTTCATCTCCAACTCTGGTTGCTCTCGTTTTATTTCCTCCAGCGCCTCTGTCGTCTCACAAACACCGCCCCAAGTTTTCGTGCACTCACAAAGTCACGAGAACCATTTTGGACGGTTTTCTCTCACCTTCCCTCCTCAGTCACTAAAGCTGTTTGTTTTATTTTCACTTAAGATCAAACTCGATCTTTACACGTTACATTTTACACATTTTGTAAAGGAGACCTATCTACAATTGTGACAATAATTAGCATGTAGGATCATATTCATATAAAAATATATAAAAAACACAGAGATACCTTCATAATCGCTCACTTTGTGTTCTGAATTAACACTTTATATATTTGTCTCTTCTTCCCTCCAGGTGTGATACTTTGTTTTATGAACCACTTGTCGGACAGGCCAACAGGAAGAGTTTGTACCACTTTCCCCTGTGTCCCTGTAGCCCCCTTTCAACCCAGACAGTCCTCTATCCCAGCATGAATGAGGTCAGTGTTGTGAGAGAGGGATGGCTGCACAAGAGAGGTAAGGCCCTTCATGTGTATCCTCAACAGGTATCAGTCAAACATACCAATTTGTGTCAGTTCACAAATGTTCCGTTTGATTCCCCAGGTGAATACATTAAAACATGGAGACCAAGATACTTCATCCTGAAGAGCGATGGCTCCTTCATTGGCTACAAAGAGAAGCCTGAGGTGTCAAGTGATCACAACCTTCCGCCGCTCAACAACTTTTCTGTTGCTGGTCAGTTTTGTCTCCTGGGTGGCGGATCAGAAAGCGACATGCGACTGATGTGTTAATGTTGTGGTGATCGTGTCCTCAGCTTCTCACCTTCAATGCATGTATTTGTCTCACAGAATGCCAGCTTATGAAGACAGAACGACCCAGGCCCAACACGTTTGTCATCCGCTGCCTGCAGTGGACCTCGGTTATCGAGCGCACCTTCCATGTTGACAGCAATGAGGAGAGGTAAGAGGCATTTGCACAAGGCTTTTATTTCAGGTCGTATCCTCTGTCTCCGTGGAAATGTTTTTCAAATGATGTTAACTTCTTTGATTAACTAAACATTACTCAAATTGTTTATGTCTTCATTTGTCTTGTCACTTTTAGCGCTGGTGTCAGATGTAGTCAAATTCATAGGGAAAGTCCTCTCGTCAATATTTGATATGTTTTAAGTGAAGAAGTGAAAAAACACGTTTTATCCCAAGCAGTGGGAGTGCTGCCTCTCTCTCTGACTTAGGTATCACCTTAATTGACTTACTAGAATACTTACCCAATGAAACATTGTGAACTGAAATTATATTTTGGCCAAAATAAATGCAGAAGTAAAAGGGTCTAAATGTGCACACTACAAACACACACATACATTTTAGTTTGTCAGACTGGAAAGAGCATCAAGCTCCATGTAACGTGAAACATAATGCTAGTTTCCAGCCCTAAAGGTCTACGTTAAACCTGCTTACTCCTTCCCAAACCAAGTAATCTTTGCTCAGATTTTTGTTCACATCAGCTTTGCCAAGAACCATGTCCCAGCAGCCTCGAGTTAAAGAGGCTTCAGATTAACCCAAATCTCCCAAATGGTGTCCAGTACTTCACTGCTGATGGTGTATTTTGGCAAAATGGAACAAAACCCTTTTCGGATTATCTGAATTCACAGACTAGATTATTTTTGGGAAACCCGCCTGCCTGTATGTAATATTTGTCAAAAATCTGTTTAAATGAATTCATAATTTGCATGTTTTTGGGGGGGCAAAGGGAAGAATGGATGCGGTCTATCCAGGCAGTGGCAAATGGCCTGAAGAGTCAGCAGCAGGATGAGGAGCCCATGGAGATCAAATTTGGCTCACCGAGTGACAGCAGTGGCACAGAGGAGATGGAAATTGCTGTGTCCAAATGCCGCACGAAAGTGGTCAGTATTTTTAAAAAAGGCTTCCTGACAGGAGGCTCTTTTTTTAACCAGCCAGTCTTAATTTAGAAAGGTGATGAAGCTTTATAGCCTTATTGGCACGGGACCAGTATTACCTGGGGACCTCAGGTCATTTGTAATAATTGCAGAGGTCAGTTGTGATCTTCGTCTCGTGCGAATCTGCCATGTCCATAATTTACCAAGTAAAAATTCCTCCACAAATTAGGGACTATATTTCACCAAACACAAAGGTCATGTGATACTAGTCCAGTGCGAATCAGGCTTAAGCCTGATGATGAAAGGTAACATTAGTGCAAGTTCCTGCAAGGATGTTTGGTGCAGAGCGAGCCACAATGGCTATGAATTTGTCAGGTGGTAGACACCGTCTGTACCTGTTGTTAGTGAACTGAATGCAGAGATGTAGTGGCTTACTTTTACTGACCAAATAATTCATTTTAATGAATTAACTCTCCCATGCAGCATCTATGTAAGTCTTTGAAGCCATTGTGTTGTTGTTTTTTTCCCTTTACTGTATTCTGAGAATAAGTTTTGGCACTTGAATCGACACATGCCTATTTTATTGGTTCTGCACTTGGTGTTGTGCTTTGTCATTCTTCTATAGATCTTTGCCAAATGGCGTATCTGTCACTGTAGATGTGCAAATGTATTTTAGGAACTATTGTGATTGTTTTTTTACTCTTCAGCTGATTTGAGGATCTTCCTAAGAACTAAACTTCCATACTTTAATGTCAACACATTTGTAACTGAAACACATTGAATAAAGCTTTTCCACTTGTTCATCCTCTTTGAAGTTAATTCAAGCATAATAGAGTAATATAATGGACTTTGTAGTACTAATAATAACAATAGTAATATGCTTTCACAAACTCAAGGGCGCTTCTCAGATCAGCAGCAATAAAAAGCGTAAACGCGCAATTGTCGAACAATGCATAGATTGACGTGTGTATTAAGTAAAACGACCACATTAACACTGTGGTAGTTTTGCTTTTACTCAGACATGGAAAGGTGTTGGCGGGGTTTGTGGAAGTGAAATCCATAGTTTGCGAGCAGTGCTATTCCCTGTTAATTTAGCTGTAACTTATAATTGTCTTGTTTGCTACACCTCATCTGTTTGCCACAAATTTGAAGGGTAAATTCAGACTAGATGCTCCAAAATATGTCAGATGAATTCTCTTTTCTTTGGTTAGAGCATAAGGCTAATTTTTAGTCCAGCTTCCTGCAGCAGAGGATGTACAGTGGTGTGTGTATTTTTGTCAGCAGTTCTGTTTTTACTGTGAACATTACAGCTTTCTGTCTTGTTGTGGTTGATCATTTGGCATTTGCTCAACAGACCATGAGTGATTTTGATTACCTCAAGTTGCTTGGCAAGGGGACGTTTGGCAAAGTGATCCTGGTGAAGGAGAAGGCCACGGGCATGTACTACGCCATGAAAATCCTTCGCAAAGAAGTCATCATCGCTAAAGTTAGTATTCATCACTGTGAGATGATGAATTTTTGTAGCTTTTAATACAATATTATTAATAGTGGTTGTTTTGTGTTTATGTGTGTTACTTTAGGATGAGGTGGCTCACACAGTCACAGAAAGCAGAGTTCTTCAAAATACGAGACATCCTTTTCTAACGGTGAGTCGACTCTCTGTATAATGGAGTCCTCTACTTATTTCAGCAGTCTTAATGTTTTCACTCATTCTGTTCCTCTTTCCTCTCAGACATTAAAGTATGCATTTCAAACACATGACCGTCTATGCTTTGTGATGGAGTATGCAAACGGGGGGGAGGTGAGTTTTCTGTCTTTCATTAAGCACAAATACATGATTTCAAATTTGTTCTTCAAAGGTTTCTATATCATATTTGTTTTTTTGTGTGTACTATTGATTAACATGAAAACTAAAACTCTAGAATTGTTTGACTCTACCCCAATTCCTTTACGTGCTCTCCTGTGCTTTTGCAGCTCTTTTTTCACTTATCCCGGGACAGAGTGTTCACAGAAGACAGGGCACGCTTCTATGGTGCAGAAATAGTGTCAGCACTGGAGTATCTACACTCTCGTAATGTCGTTTACAGGGATTTAAAGGTAAGAATATTTGAAATTTGTAACTAATAATAATGGTCTGACTCTGACAGTTTTCTTTACTGAGGGTATTCATCTTGCCCTTCCACAGCATGGGAAGTTGCAATGTTTGCCACACATCCATGAAAACTCTTGAGAGGTTTTGTGTCCCGCTTTGCAGTTATATGAAAAAGGGTTCAGTGTTCGGGTTGGGGAGAATACTGTAAGTTGATTGGTATTGTGAGTGAGAAATGGTATAGTACATCTCTAATCTCAGCTCTCCAACAACCTTTGGCTCCATCGCAGCACTAAAGCGGAGCTTCTTTAGTGTTTGCTAAGCTGTGACAAAGTGCCAGTCCTAAAAACCTCACCAGGAGTCTGTGACATTTTTCTACTAACGATGGTGGTGGTGGTGTGTGCTTTTTACTATTCTTAAAAAATGTTTTCAAATTGGTTACCACTGAGTGCCATTGAAAAGGTTTTTAAAAGTCTTCATTTACCTAAACCCGTAGAAACCCTTAAATGTGCTTTAAAGTTTGATACTGTATACTGCAGCTGTTGTTTGAGCAACTCTCACAGCAGGACCAGACTGGGACACTGATTCATAGTGGGAAACCTACCGCTGTGTCTTATGGTTTTGTACAGTGTTGGGTGTTCATTGGAAAAACAACAACACATGTTCTTAGAGTAATGCTCCTGAATGTCAAGTAACTTCAGTAACTTCTTACAGCCATCCAAGTTCTAATCGGTACTCATCCTTCGACTCTGTTATTTTTTCAGATTCATTTTCATGTGATATGATTTTTTTTCTCTGCTCTCAGCTGGAGAACCTTATGCTAGATAAGGATGGCCACATAAAGATAACAGACTTTGGGCTCTGTAAAGAGGACATCACTGATGGTGCCACCATGAAAACGTTCTGTGGTACCCCGGAATACCTGGCACCAGAGGTAATTATACTAACAACATCATTGTCCACTGCTCAGGTGTTAGGGAGAGCACAGGAGTGATCATTTGTCTGGGATGTCGGGATTTGTAGCTTATCGAATTATCTGTGGGGTTTCTGCATCAACTTCTTCCCTAACTGGAATAGGTTTTAGCTTACCACAGATGGCAGGAACAACTCTTCTGTTTTTGATTTTTGTTCACAGTGGTCAGCTGAAGCCTTTTAGGGTTAGGGCAGAAAGTGAGGCAGTGAGCCAGGTGGTTACCAGTATCTGTAGTCAGGTCCTGTTAATATATAGTTGATTTATTTTCCTTCCTACTGTATCAGGTGCTAGAAGACAATGACTACGGCCGAGCGGTGGACTGGTGGGGCTTAGGCGTGGTCATGTACGAGATGATGTGTGGCCGGTTACCCTTTTACAATCAGGACCACGAGCGTCTGTTTGAGCTCATCCTCATGGAGGAGATCCGCTTCCCCAAGAACCTAGCTCCAGAGGCCAAGGCCCTGCTGGCGGGCCTGCTCAAAAAGGATCCCAAGCAAAGGTGTGTGTGTGTGTGTGTGTGTGTGTTTGTTTGTGTATGTGTATGTGTTTATCAATAACAAAATACACAAATTCATCAACAAGTGAGAGGTTTTGATAGAAGCATATTCATCTGTTTTTAATGACTACTACTAAAGTTAGCGTGGTGGTCTTTGAATTTTATTAACTTGTGCTGAAACTATTAAAAGATTGACAATATGCTGCTAATGATGTGTAAGATCTTGCTGATGGTCATCCTGTTCCAATTACAGGCTTGGAGGTGGAGCAGACGATGCCAAAGAAGTGATGAGCCACAAGTTTTTCATCTCCATCAACTGGCAGGATGTCATTGATCGAAAGGTTGGAGCCTGGGAACAGGCATCATGAAGGTGATGGTCAGACTTTATGAATGTAAAATGACATTCATTGCTGGTGTTCTTTCACTCCTCAGCTTATTCCACCCTTCAAGCCCCAGGTGACATCAGAAACAGACACACGTTACTTCGACGATGAGTTTACAGCACAATCCATAACAATAACTCCTCCAGACAAATGTAAGTACACCTCGTCTACGGGCTCAAAATCAATTTTGTCATGAACGATGTTTCTTGAGACAAAACAATTTTGAAATTACTATTTATTGATGGAGCTATCTGCCTCATTGTTGCGCAGATTTTGTTGGTGTGGTAGAAGCCAGTGTGAGCAGTACTCTATCTAAACCAGAATCTAAATCTGTTTCAATTTTACAACATTAATATGCAAACTCACAGGAAAATAAAAGTACTGTGATATGTGTAACATACGAGCATGTCTCCGTTATCATCAACTCCAGCTGAGTTAAGCTAAGCTAAGTTACAGTGCCTTCAGAGAGTATTCAGACGCCTTCATTTTCTCCACATTTTTTTTTTGTTACAGCTATTCTGAAATGGGTTATATAAAAAAAAAGAAAAAGATTCTCCCTCATTAATCTACACATGGCCCACACGGAGAAATCTTTCTAAATGTATAGAAAATAAAGGAAAGTAGTAGTGTAGTTGTCATATGGTATGTGGAGGCCACCACACTGACACATGCTTTGTTTTATTGATAAGATCCTGTTTTCAACTTGTGCATGTTTTTCTGTTTCCCTTCATGTCGGCTCCAGATGACAGCTTAGATGCAGAGGATTCAGATCAGCGTACACACTTCCCTCAATTCTCCTACTCTGCCAGCATACGGGAATGATGAGTCAAACGCTCAAACAAGCAGGCAGCCTCACGCACATTCACAATTCCACATACACATACACACTCACACTGCTGGGGAATTTGAATGTCACAAACAAAAACTGGCACCAGATACATTTCGAGTTGCGCACACGTGCATGTTTGTGTGTGTGTGTGTGTGTCTGTGTATGTGTGGGGGGTGGGGGTGAGTGAGGGAGGACTGGCAGGTTTGTCTCTACATGTCCTCACAGGGTGGGCTCTAAGCTCACTGCAGGACCTCTGCTGCACTACAACCAGGCACCACATCAAAGCCTTGACACTTCACTGTAACCAGGTTATGCCAGCAAGTACAACCCCTCTAGCAGCTGAACCCATGCCACACAGACACACACACATACACGCGTGCACACATGCAGACACACAAACCAGCCCATGCACAGACTGCATATGGCTAAAAACGTACTTGATAGAATTCAAAGGTATAATCAGAATTCCAAAAAGATCTTGGGGACGAAACAAATTTTTATTTCACTGATTGTTACGGTGTTAAATGTAAAGCCATATTTCTGCATTTTTTTGTGATTACTTTTTATTTTTAACAAGTGCTCTTTCTGGAACTTGCTGTTACAAATGAAGTGTGGGACTTTTCCTACAGTCGGGGGGGAAATGGGGTAGACGGGTCAGAACGATTCGGAGGACAGGGAGGAGGGTGGCCATTTCTGTGTCTGCACTGCATCTATGCATGTATGTGTGCGTGAACGTCCGAATGTATGTGTGTGTGCATTGAAGTGCTAGAGAATGTATGAACAAACATCTGAGTCTCAACCATCCATTTGTGCTTGTTTTTAAAAAAATCAATCTTTGCTGGAATATTGACAAGAGAGGACACTTTATGGCACCTTTCTAAAGGGAACAAGAACGCAATCTATGACGAGCTGTGAGCAGCTTTGCTCTGTCGTTTTCCAGGGACACGCGCACAAAGATCTATCCATAAACGGCTGATCTTTCTTAGCTAAGAAACTGGTGAATGTCACCACAAATCAAATCCACATCACAGTAAGAACGTAAATTTGTCGAAATGTCTCACTGGCGCACAAATTAAAAACAAAACATTTATTAGTGCTAACAAGCTGCTTACGGGACAGTATATTTCTCAATGTTTTCCTCGCTGTCATCTGGTTCCCATTTACAGCTTTGTTCCCCATTGCTTTGTTCCCCACTCTGAATATGTCAGAGGAGCTGTTCAGTACTTCTAGAGAGGTACAGGTGGATCATCCAAGATGGCCGTAGAAAGACAAGTACTGTTGTATATATTAGTTAGGCCATTTCTAAAACTTTATGATTACGATACATTCCTTTGAGTTTGGACTGAATTAAGGCGTCTCCTCAAAACCTTAGGTGGTGGCCGTCACCATCTTTCCACTGGCTGTTGTTTTCCATTGCTGGTGGCGCTTATTCCTTAATTTTCTTGCAAATCCTGACACTGAATGTTGACATCGGACATCAAGACCTGCACACTGAAATGCGTAAAAAAAACCAAAACACAAAAATCAGATCTTCATGTTCTCACTGGCCTCAGATATGTTGTCAATCAACAACGACACATGAAAAGTCTGATCTGATTCATACTGGTCAGAAAAACAAACATATCTGTTTCACGTGTAGCCACAAATATCAGATATGAGCCACATTCACCCTGTAGTGTCAACGTAGTCCAACGTAGTAAACACAGAGAAAGGGAGGAGGTGAAATAATGACTTCCCC
>OMNV01000312.1:0-18795 GCA_900303265.1 Brotula barbata | reverse complement strand
TCACTGGCTGTCCCTGGTCCAGTAAACTCATTCTCTAGCTGAAGCAGAGAGACCATGAAGTCTTTGGCTTCAGTATGCTGTTGATTTTATATCTGTAATGGTTTAAAATAATGTTTGGTTTTAAAATAAGTCTTTGAATGTTACCCTTATTTAATGAATGAAAATGGTCCAATCATTGGCAAACGAAGCCAACATTTGACATTTGACTGACTCGGTAGTTGAACACTTCAAATGATTCCAACTGTCATGTTTACCATCTTTGTGTTTTCTTCCATGCTGTGTCTGAGCACTTTAGTGTGTGCACATGGTTGTCCATCTATAGTAACAGTCAGCAGGTTTTACATCTACCAAACACTGCGTCAGCCAAATCAGCACCCTTCAACCAAAAACGAGGAACCAATCAATGTCCGCTGATGAATTGATTGCTTGACAAAATCACCTGCTAACTGTGGAGTCGTGATGATTTAGAAGAGCTCTAGACAGCAACGTGAAACGTGATCACATTGATGCAGCGTATTATATTCCATATTGCTGGAAGAGATGTTGGATGCTCTGTAAGCTTCACTAAAAGAACATTTTCATTGTTTTGTGTTTGTTGTTTTTTTCCCCATTTTTATCCATCTGTTTCCTCAAATTTTGGAAGACACCTTTTGTTTTGAGTATACATTTTATAAAATATATATCAAATGTTTCCCAGTTTCTTTCTTTTGATTTACTTATTCATATCAGGGGTTTCCATCAGAGGGTCACATCATACAGCTTAGATCACAATTATCGGTAATGCTATAGTTTAGTTCTGCATTTTGCTTTCATTAATTAATGAACAGAATGAACTCTTTCCTCAAAACAGAGAAAAAGAAAAGTTAAAGAGGTGTTTGGACTGTGGGATGCAGACTTTGTCAGCATGTTCTGGTTCATGTTCCCATCATTCCAGTAGATACTGGCTGCATACTTTCAAACAAAATCTTAGGTAGTACCAAGGAGAGGTAATGTACAAAATTTACACAATACATAGTCAGGAACACAAATTGAGGTTTATTTGAGCTTTTATTTATACTTCATCTACCACAGCATATTGGAGTTTAAATTAAAAAAGTATTCGAGCTCAAAGTGAAGACTTTCAGGTTTAATTTGACCGTCAATCAAGTGACCGGTGTAGGGATCAAAACCATTTCCAACCATTCGTACATAGCCACTCAGTTGTAGGGACACAGAAGTAATTTGGACAAACTAACATAATCATCATCAACTGTGTCATTAGTAATGTTTAATCATTTGCAGTTTATGACAGCCTCAATCTGTAGACATCACCAGACGCTGGGTTTCTCCATTAACACTCTGCCAGGCCTTTTCATGATCTGATCTCAACACCATTACGATGTGCTAGATGGCTAAAATAACAACAACTCTGGATGTCCAAGTATGTATGGACCAGACTACAGAGATCCTAGTTTGATGCCGAGGAGGCCACAAGGCGACTTCTTTAAATGACAATTATTTGGGGAACAATTTGATGCCTCAGAATTCATCAATTTACACCACCATTTGATTTGATCCAATTAACTTAATTCAATACAAAAGAACATTTAAACTTCACCATGTTTACTTGGATGGAACCGTAGCAATCAGATTTTTCCAAAGATACACAGTAAAGTCTACAGTTTGTTTTGTAAACATCTTAGAATCCACACGTTAGTGCTGTGTTGAGAATAGTGATGCTATGGTAAAATAATGAATATACCATTCTATGGGACTCATCACATTGTACATTTTTATTCACGTATGTTTGTATTGCTGAAAAGAGGAGAGTGACCGTGTGACTGACAGATGTGAGTGTATGAGTGGCACAGAAAAGCAGCAGCGTTTCATCCCATCACTGGGCAGCAGGTGGCCCCGTTGCTGCAGATGAGAGTGTGATGGAATGGCTTTGATTTGCAGTCACAACCTCAGCACCCCTTCTCACTGGCTCAGGCACACAGCAACACACTAGCTTAGTGTCCTCTTTGGAAACGGCAGGGCCGGACATCAGAACCACTGCACTGACGGACTTCACTTCAAACTTGCCTTCATTGCGAACATGGCCATAGGAGGATGGTGCAGAACTTTTCTAATATTGGTTGTGAAGCCATACGCCGAACCTCACTGCTGGCCCTGCTTTTCTTCACAGCTGATGATGCAACTTCTTACCCTTGACCTCTCCTGTAGGCACACAGGCACAACAAGTGCCCGTCACTCATGTAAATTCCAAAAATGCTCGATGGTGAATGCAGCATCAGTAGAAGGGGAGGCTTGCGGCTTTGTAGAATTTAATTTGCAGCTTTACTATGTTTACCTTTGTGCTTCTCTGTATATTTGAATGTGATCAACAGTCATGAATGTGACACCCAATGCTGGTGTAGCGATTTCTTTGCTTGTTGCTGTTAGTTGAAGCTCAGAGGGAAATGAAAAAAAAGCAATCTTAAAGGGGACAGATGATATTGTCCGGGTTGACAGTGTCAGTCCCCTTTGCAAGGTGATACCTGCTACAATATGGTAGCTTATAGCATTTGCAATTATAATGTGCCAGTAAACATTTTTACTGAACAACGTTGTGTGTTTGGCTCATTTTTATGTCATTTATGCCTCAGTACAGCAATGGCACTCCAACTTTTTTTCTTTTTACCAAGCAGCAGGTATGACCATTAACAGTGCTCTCTCTCTCTAGCTTTATTGATTTAAAAAGAAAATGTACAATATCCATCATTTTTCTCCCCAAATTCATTCATTAGCAACAAGAAACCCAAATTAGATGTATTCTTGGGAAATCCGTATGAAATAGCGTCGAACACAAGAAGAATAAAGAGAAATTTAAAATATCTTTAAAAAAAACAGAAACAGACACCAATTGGTCCATCTTCATAAACACTGGACTTCTATTTTAACGTCTTATGATAGTTCCCAAAGAAACCAAATACATCAGGATGCATTCAAGGGAAATATGGAGGACTTGGGCATGAATTCACATTTCTTGGAAGATGTATTGTCAATTATGAATGAGTTGTTAGTGTTTAAAAAAAGCCTTTAACAACCAGTTCATTTACGTTTTAGTTCCTTTCCTTTTCAAACTGTGGAAACCATCACTGGGTCAAACTTGAAAACGTTTTAAACCCTTAAAGTTTAACTTTTTTAACCCTTAAAGTTATATCCAGGAAAAAGATTTATTGAAATAAAAATAGCATAGCTTGAATAAATATATATATATTTTTATCAATAAAATTAGATTTTTGGTCAATTGTATTCGTCCGCATCGATGACCGGAAGTCCCCAGTGTGTCTGTGTCTCGTGACACCGGTGTCTGCAGCCAATCAGCGGGCACGGCCCACCTGTCTTTATGAGCGGCTTTCCGGACAACATGGCGGTTCTCTCTGCTCTCCGTCGGCGATCTTGGACAAGTAGCTGCAGCAGGCTGACACGGGAACTCCGGCTTCGACCATGGCCAGGACCGGGTTCTGCGACTCCAAGCCTCTGCTGGACTTGCGCAAGAAGGTGAGAACCGAGCCACGGTTCGGCTCTTTGTTCTCTTGGTCAGTGGTTCACCTGTGGAAAATGGACGACAGCACTTCCCGCCCAAACGGTCGAATTCCAGCCCAGTTTAAATCTTACGTCACTCATTCTTTTCTGTTAAACCACGTTAAAGTGACTTACTAACCTTGTATTTGTCTGTGAAGAAGCTCGGTTTGTGTGTTTGGTTTGGTCTCTGTCGGACCCGGAGCCCCACCGACGCCCCTCACTTAAGTCAGCGTTTCGGTTAAAACTATATGTTTTCTCTGAACGGATTTATTCATCCCGTAGCTCCCAGAGTTAAGACCGGATAATAAGAGGGTTCACCTGGCCTCACAGGTGGGAAGGAGTCCCTGATTAGATCCATTGTTTAGGTGGAAGTAGTTACTAAGTACAGGAATTCAGCAGTGCGTCGTTCCACTAATAAGTGGGCACAGAAAGTACATAAATATACATTTGAGGTATTTGTTTTCTTGAGTTGTTTCACTTTGTGCCACATTGTTATGATATTGTAGTTCAAGCTTAAATCAAATCTGGGTCAAAGCTAT
The DNA here is from genome assembly GCA_900303265.1 of Brotula barbata. Taxonomy (NCBI): domain Eukaryota; kingdom Metazoa; phylum Chordata; class Actinopteri; order Ophidiiformes; family Ophidiidae; genus Brotula; species Brotula barbata. The sequence continues at coordinate 14,707 of OMNV01000312.1, read as the reverse complement.
GTGATTTTCCCCCCCACACTAACCTGAAAGGCTAAACAGATTTTTATCAATCATCTGTGGCATTTAATTGGTCCTATCTTGACATCAAATAGTGAAGAGTGTAACATCAGATTGTTAGAACCATGTGAGTAACCTGACCATGTGCTCCCAGAATGTAGCATGTCTGAATCCTGGGCCAGAACGGACCCTACTGCTGAGCGTCTGGATTAGGATGCCCTCCAGTATCATTCCAACAAAATAATTTGCCATAGTAGCGTGTCCAGAATAGTGTCAATGTTTCTACACAATTTCTGTTTCCCTCCTAGGCAGAAGAGAGGCGAGCACCGTTGAGGACTTGGTCTAATGCCATTGGGCCTAAAGATCGTTGGCATTCTGTAGAGGCTGATGAACCCAGGATGGCTCCTGTCAAGATAGAACCAGAACGCAGATGGGTACACCTGTCCTCCTCTTTCTCTCCTCAGTTTTTTTGTTTCACTTCTCTGAATAATTTTGTCTGATTGGTTCAGTGTTTTAGTATCATTGTCTTTCATGATTGCTGATGTGAACAAATGCTGGGTTGGTATTAACACTACTGCTGGCACAGTGTGTATGACCATGTACAAAGCATGAACCAACTTCAAAAGAAACCTTGTGGTACATCTTTATTTGGCTGTTGGCAAACCGGCTTATTTGTGTATTAGCTCCACAACCTGGACTGGTGAGAGCATCAGGTGTCTGGTATTAATCCTAAATCCTCTCAGCTCGACCTGTCAAAGCTGTTATTAACTGACATCACAATGTGATATCCCTTCACTTTGAAGTAAAAGGATTGCAGACGCTTGACAGCTACAAAGACTCACTTCCATAAAAGCTACCTAAATTATGTCTAATGCAATCATCATAATGTAAGTCTCGGATAATATTGTGAGTACAATATTACTCCACAGGACCAATATGAAGTGTGTTTGATCTGAAGTCACTTTAAAGAGAAAATCAAGAGAATGATTTTTTTTTTTCTTCTCTCCTCCTCTCCTGTGACATCAGTTTATTCTTATATGCATGCCGCACTGATGGTGCTAACAATGTGTGTTTGCAGGACAGGAGGTTATCGATGCCAACAGCTGAAAGCATCATCATGGACTTCCATGAAGACAGTCGGACACACTCGGCCAACAGTCTAATCAATATCCAAGGTCCTCTAACTTCCATGAACATCAGAATGGGTTTACAATGAGGATGTTTGCAATGAGGATAGTTGCATGTAATGACTGTGCAGGTGCCTAATTTGTCCATCTTGTCCAATTCAGGTCCTCAGTGTATCTGGAAATAAAAAGTTATTTTTACTCCAATGAATGCAGCCACTGATTAAACACTTGTGAATAATTGGCCTCAGGATTTATCAATCACAACATCCTACATGAAGTTGTCAAGGTGACAGTAGCTGTGGTGATTTTTGCACTGATTAAGATATTATGAAGGCCAGTTTTTGTTTGAAAAATATTCTGGTGTTGCACGTTTTTGTATAGTTGCTGTGACACAAAATTGTACACCTTGATGGGTTTTTTTTTTTTTTTTTGCTCCAGTTGCATTTTTGACTAGTGGCATCAATGACCACAAATGTGTTGGTATTCTCCCTCTCTCTGAGTTAATTTTATGACATGACAGTGACTCAATTTGTTCCTTCATCCTGCTGTAATGTGTTGTTTAAAAAAAAATGCTCCCTTTGAATCCGCCTCTCCTTTCGCTACCCCCTTCTTGGGCATCAGATGTGTGTCAGGAGGAGCCTATGCTATGTTGCCCTCATAGCTTTCAGAGTCGTCACCACCTACAGGCACTGGTGCCCAACTTGCTTCGCCATGAAGTGGAGATGGCTGTTGAGAAGCTGGACCTTATCTGGGACCGGATATACGCATGGGACATCTTCATGGACATGTTGGTGAGATGTCAAGGACTCTTTAACAAATGCTCAAGTGGCCGGATGTAGTTAAATGTCCATGTGCTGTTTGGTCAGTTGGTGAAACGCACGCATCATGTAAACGTGCAGAAAGAAATTCCCTAAGAATTGAGTAAAATGATCCCTGATGTATGTGTTCAATTATGCAACGGAAAGAGAACAGCATAGGAAATTAGCATAAACTTCACTGTCCTGGTATTTTGAACACTTTTCAGTATACCTGATTGATTTACATACAGAGATCCTGACATCCTGTCTCACTCTCCCCCCTCAGAGAAGTCAGATACGGTGCTCTTTTCCCAACACCGACCTGCCTCGGACATTCACAGATACCACCCGCGCTGTTCTGGTGGATTGGCTTATCCAGGTTCACGTGAGTGTTTGACTGCATTAAGAAAGTTCCTCTAAATATTCTGTTGCATACATGTTTTTAGAATTCGTGGAATGGAGGCTACATGGTAAAATGATGGGAATAATGCACATTGCATTTCAAAGTGAAACACAGAGTAGGATGGCCTGTTTGAAACTAATACAACATTAATTTTGAAGTGCTCGTCATTTTTGCCCCATTTCCCCCGTCAGGAGACGTTGCATTTCCAGGATGAGACACTCTACCTAGCCATACACCTTCTCAACCGCTCACTCTGTCAGCTCAAAGTAGCCACAGCCAACCTGCAGCTCCTTGGCGTGGTTTGCCTCTTCCTCGCTGCCAAAAAAGAGGAGTCTCTCCTCCCCGAGGTACAGTAGCAAATGAATATGGCACTGGCAGCACACAGTTGAGCCAAAAAGAAGCAGTTCTGTGGTAAAATGGTTGTGGAAGTTGAATAATGATCAACATGTAGAACATAGGATCGCTTAATATCACTGGAGCAGTGAAATGACGCATCCACATCATTTATGAATGATTATTGTTGCAGAAAATGTCTTCAGATTATTTTGCCTCTGCTTCCAGGTGTCTGGACTCTGTTATCTAATGGACAACACCTACACCAGGCATCAACTGCTGCGGATGGAGCGGAAAGTCCTCTGTGCACTCAAATTTGACTTGTCCTACAGCGCCCCGCTGCACTTCCTGCTCCTCTTTGCCTCCATCGGCTGCTGCAGCGCCAAAGTGTGTGGTCGTTCGTGTCTGTTTTGTGTTCAGGAGGAGAATCTATAGTGCAACTGTCAGTGAGGCTCGTATTACAGAATGTGACGACATTCTGAAATGTCATCAACCCCTCCCCCGTGTGTTGCACCAGGTGGTGTGGATGGCTCGCTATTTGCTGGAGCTGTCTCTGCTGGAGGGCCAGTGTGTGGTGTTCCTGCCTTTGCAGTTGGCAGCGGGTGCCCTCTGTTTGGCCCGCCGTGTCCTACAGGAGTCCCCAACGCCAGAGGGTGAGGCTGCCTGGTGTCTGGCCTTTAGCATCCATGTGGGAAGGTGTGTAGATGACACACAGTATGTTAACATGCACACTGTACTCGGAAATTTGTCTGCACTGCAGTTAACGCAATAAGCAGAGGGTGCGGTAACATACAAGCAGGATTCCAGTGGAAGAGATGTGGAAAAATGTAGACAGAATGCTTACGCTGATTGAAATTGGCACAAATTTAAGTCTGTACTAAATACTCACAACATTGTGTTAATTGCCTTCATCAGAATAGAATGAATTATTTAATATGCATCTAAATATTCTCATGGATGGATATAATCTACTTGAGTAACTTTTAACCAGGAGTTCTTCATGTAGGGTTAATGTCCATTCTGTCTGTTTGACAGCTGTATGCTTTTTATTTCAGTGAGCCTATACTTCTGAGGATCATGCAGACCCTGGCCAGTGCTGCAGCGAAGGCCCACAGCCGAGAGACCTGTGCTACTTTTATTAAATTCTCCTCCCCAGAGACGATGCATGTCAGCCGACATCCTGGTCTAACGAATGCCAGCACTCTGCTGAGTGCATGGACTTTACCTACCTGATGCACCACGGGTGTAGGACTATGACTCAAAGCTTTAAGTAGGAAAGAGAGAGAGAGAGATTAGTTTTTTTTTGACAGACTTGCATGTGCCTGCATATAGATGGTCTAGCCGGCCTAATGGTGCGCCTGTTTTATGCTCTTATCTTGCAGCTGATTTAGAAAATAATTGTATTGCTGTATCCTTGTCTTGTGCTGTGTCTATGGGCTGTCCCATTGGTGGAAGTTTTAATGTAAAAATAAAGCGTCCGCTGCAAATTCTTGAATTTCACCTACATTATGTCCTCATTTTTGTACTAACATGACTTTGTTGAATTCAGTGCTGCTGTGGTGTCGGCCGAGCCATTCGTGTTCAGACACGCCAGCGCAGACGGCAAAGATAAGAATGTAGAGAGATGGACTCCCCTACTCCTCCAAACACATGGTGGCTGCGCATTATCACCCCAACTAACCCCAGCCCAGGAGGAGGAGGAGCTGGAAGGAGGGAAGAATTTGACTGCCGTCCTTCCTTCACTGCTGCTGACCTGTAGCGGTCAGATTCATATCACAACTCACAAGTGATGAAAGCAGCAATGTAATGCTCATATTGCTGTAAGGTGTTGGTCTCAAATGTGATTACTATCTTTAAACCAAACCAGGTGATGGATCCCTGTGAACAGAGGCTTTCCTTACACTTCAAGGTGTTTATTTAGATGACCAAATGTTTTCGTCACACGTTTTGGAGCTTCAGGTCAGCTGTTATTTGATGATTACCCATGAAACCCTGTCTGCGGCCTGCTGTGATCTCTCCAGATTCGTTCCCATTTCCTCTCCCAGCTTGTAAATTTGATCTTGAATCTAATTTTTGCAGTTTGTCTCTGACTAGATGAGGTCATTGTTGTTGTTATTGATGTTAAACAAAGATTTACGGTCAGATTGGAAGCGTGATATATCATTACTTGTCTCGAGCGTTACACGTGCGCTCGATCCTGATTGGCTGTGGTAGTTGCACAGCCAACCAATGGGCGTTGACGTCGGGGACGAACTGCCTGTATGTTGTAGGTGGTCCCAACAGGACACCGAGGGTTCAGCTGAGGTAACGGACATATTTGTCCCCATCTTGTCGATCTGGGGCATCGATGGGACACTTTCTTTGTGTCCCGGTTATGTGCACGGCATCCAGTGACCAAGGGAGTCGAGCTTGATTTTTGTCTGCGTCCTCTCAGTGTCCCGTGAAGCCACTCGGCGGTGTCAGAGTAGCCCGAGGAAGCCACCGGAACTCGGAAACCAAAGCGTGGAATTCACCACGTCTGGGAAACGAGTGGGTAAATAAGCCAACATAAAGTATTTACATCGTGTTTGCGGTACTGCCGAGTACCGTTCAGATTTGAACGGACTCGTTCGGCCATCATAACCCGTTTCTTTGTTGCTGTCCGGGAGTTTTATTTTGAAGCGGTGACAGGATGTGGTTGTCATCGTGACGCTCTTGGTAACACTAGTTTCTCGTCAGTTTATATTGAAATGTAGCAGACAATGTTTCAACTTGGGAGTCTGGTGAAAGCGTAGTAGCCGGACTCTGACCAGGTCCTGGTCCGGGTTTGAGGTTTCTCTTCCCCGTGGTCCTGCAGCTTAGCAGACAGGGATAGATGACGTTTAATCACCTTTTTAACCTACATTTGGAAGTCAGTTTCCCCCTCTAGAGTTGGGCTGTAATCGACCGTGAAGATGCTGCTGCGTGTCTTTATCTGTCTCAGGTCGTGGCTTTGTGTGTGTTTGTAGTCGCTCGGGTTTCAGGCGCTTTTCTGCCTTCTGTGTCCTTATTTCCCCCCTTGTGTTTACGGCGCGGTGAGAGGAAGTGTGTGTGCGCAGCGCGGAGGGCTGGACTCGAACTTGCTGGTTACATAATATGGGTGCGGGGTGTGTGTGTGTGTGTGTGTGTTTGCCGGGGGTGGGTGGTGCTGTTGTCACGTATACCTTCAAAGTGTACAACTGTAAGACAACAAGTGTTTTATCCCGCGTCCTTCAAATGCCTGCGGACACGGGAGGAATCCACTGCAAAAAAAAATCTTGTTGAACGAAAATTTGAAACTTGAAAAATTCAACAATGAATTTCAAAGTTTTTTTCGGCTAAATGATTTAATTTTTTTCAGTTGCAGATTTTTATGTTTTCAGATTTCAAATCTTTTTACAGTTTCAAAACTTTTAGCCCCTGATCTGTGGGTGGAGTGGTATCATGATTGACAGCAGAAAAAGACTTGGGACCAATTTTTGGGATCAATCAAAGTGTAAGAGCAATCAAATCACCCAAGGTTTAATGTTTCCCGCTTCCACTTATAACCGTCAACCCAGCACAGTATCCCGTATGTGATGGCATAAATTGTGGGTGCCCAATCGTGTGAATATATTATATATATATATATATATATCTCGACAGCATATTAGAGCCACTGTAGATTAGAAAAATACACAGCCAAATTCTCTGAGGTCAAGTCGCACATTTGCTAGAAAATCTTGTGGCTTAGTGGCTTTCTTACACACACTACCAAAAGCACACACGTACTACTAAAAGCACTCCTAACCTTTACAATGTTTGCCTTACATTCACCCATTCATACACACATTCACACACCAACAGCCGGGGTAACCATGCAAGGCCCACTTTCTTGTTGGGAGCAATTTGGGGTTGGGGTCTTACTTGGGAACCTTCAACATGGAGGAGTGGGGGATCAAACCGGCAAACATTCGATCACTTCGATCACCCCCATGATGTCACAACCCCCCTCTGTGCCAGATCAGGGCCAAAAAATTTACATTTGAGAAAAAAAAAAGTTTTGAAACTTTACAAAAATTATCTTACAAAAATATTTGAAATCTAAAAAAAAATGAAATCGTCAGCTGAAACAAATAAGACCTTAAATATCAAAATGTTTATAAAGCTGAAAAACGAAAATTAATTCATTCAGATTTTTTTTTTAGTAGAATTCCAATCTACGAAGTGAGTCCAAGCTTTGACTCCTGCCTCAGAAGCCTTTTCAGCGTGAATGGTCCTGTGTCAGCTGTTTGTCACTTGACCCTTCGGGTCAGTTTACAGAATATGGTTGAAAACAGCAGGAAGGTGCTAGGAAGGTGCACAGCTGGTTAGAAGAAGCACTGAGGAGATGATGCAACATTCTGGATCCCTACACAAACTGAACCCCTCCCATGCAGTTCACTGCTGTTATCCTTTCTGCGAAGGAAGTAGATGCTCCGCTTTACACAGGAAGCATGCAGTCTCTTGTTTGGGCACACAGAGTTCCACTGCAACTTAGAGAGCAGGCAGACTTGCCAATCTGCTGTTTTCATGGCGATGAAAGGCCATTATCCATCAGCTAATGTGTACACAGAGGTGTAACAACTAACATGATGTCAATATTTGTTGATTTGTTGCCTGTGGTTACATCCTGCAAAGTGGCCGTGATGAATAACGGTGAAGAGGACACACAGGTACTTACTGTAGCACTGTGTCTGTTTATGATGCTGAGCTGGAACACACATGACTAAATTGCAGACAAGAAATGAGAAGTTTGGGTTTGCTATGTCGGGCATGAGTAAGAGATGTCGTGTTGAAACACCCGAGAAGCCCTCAGCTTCACAAATCCCTCAGGACATCGGCTAGTTACAACAGGAATACTCTCAAATTGGCATTCTGTGGAGACAGACCCAAGATGAGGACAAGCAAGGTGGTATCTGTTGGCAGCATAGCATGCTTTATCCCTCACAAGGTTGGGGGGAGTTAGGGCCTCATTTGGAGTTTTCTGTAGATTCTTCCCCCGACAATTTGGGACAGTTCTACACCTTGTATGAAATGCCACCGGGACTTCTCTGACTTCCTTATCTGAGCCAAGGGACTGAGCTCCTCTTCTCCTGCCTGTTTGGACGAGGACTCCAGGGTTTTCATCTCCTGTCTGATGTTGTGAATCCTCACTGCTCTTTGGCTCCTCACTTAGTTTGCGTTGACGCCTTTCCTCTCCTTTTCTCTGAACCATTCAAATGCAGTACTGACAATATCATGAGGAAAATTTTAAAAGTTGATGAGATGGAGGAGGAGGTGGAAAGGTAGCTCATTATTTGTGCTTCTGTGAATCAATCAGAAAGAAACCTGAATGAGGGGAATAAAACTAACATCTATGTCAGTCTCTCTGTCAGGCTCTCTGTCTGTCTTTCTGTCTCTGGATCAAAAGTTGTTTGAAATTGAAACGTCTCATTGGTTTCCTCATCAGGGCCCAGTATGCAGAGGGAACAGCCTCGCATGAGTGAGTGTCGTCCTTCCACATCCAGCAAGAATGATAAAGATGACCGCAACAACACCACTGAGTTGGCATCACGTGCTCCTAAAGACACACAAAACCCCAGTGGAAGAGGTCTCAGCTTGGAAAAAGACTCGGGCTACTCCGGTGAGTTTAAACAAATTCATGTGTCCACAGACAAAACACTGATGCTCTGTACAACTGTTTCTACACACACTTCAACACTTTGTCTGTACAAGTCAGGACAAGCAGCGATGGCCATAAAATGTGAATGTGTCACAGCAGTTTCCGTACTTGAACACAAAGGAAGATATGGTAGGAGGTCATACGTCTAATGTTTACCCGTTTCATCAAGCAGACTCGTCAAATCAGAGGTCAATACAAGATGGACCGCTGCACATGTTAAAAACACGTGTCAGGTACAGTAGAGTACACTTTGTACATTTCTCTGTTTCCACAGACAACAGCTCAGACTGGCAGCAGACTGATGTGGAGGACCACTGGAACCAAGTCCAGCCCAGAGGCAGTTCTGGTTCTGATGAAGTTCCACCACCAGGACAAAAGCAGGACACTGAGAGAGGGAATCCTGGGAATCCCTTCTTGACGCCAGGGAGCCAAGAGCTCCCACCCATCTACATTATCAAGAACATGGTGCTCAAACAGGTAGGACCTGTGTCACGGCAGCCCTGAATGCTCATCGTTTCTCTGTTACACACAGATTCTGACCGAATATGGACCAACAAAGGGAGGACGTTAGCGGTACAGTATTTCAGGCAATACACACTGCAGTACAAAACGAGAGACAAGGCAGAGTATGGCAAGAGTATGGTCTCAGAGTAACAGATATTTCATTTTTACTGTAGTAAAAATGGAAAAATGGGAATTGTTATCAATATTTACATTTTTACTGGTAAGTGTGTAATTTTTGGTCTCCAAAATGAAGTTGGTGGTTTCAGTAATCCTATTCTTGTCGGTAAACACTAAAATACGGATGTCTGTAATCTAATTCTTGCTAGTACAAATTGAGTTTTAACTACTACTACTTTTAACAGGGAAATGATAAAAAGAATCAGGAAGTCACCATGTGATGAATTTGGACCAAAACATTCATCGTCTCTCATGTTGGAATTTGTGTCTCATACATATTCCATCTTTCTTATACAGCCTGATGTGACCCAGAAAAGAAGTCCACTGCTCTGGAAAACTGGAAACAGGGCGACTGGTGGCTCGGGGTCCCCCCGTGCTATGCTCTTCCAGCAGCCAAAATCATCATCGGCACCCCAGCACTTCCATAAGTCCAGGAAGTCCAGCATCGCAGGGAAGAACAGTATTAGTACATGCCTACAAATTCTTAACTCCTACCCTCGCATCGCCCCACACCCCAGCAAGAAGCCACCCGACAAGTCTTCCGCCGGTAACGAATGTGAGAATCGGAGCAGCGGGGAGCGTTCCGAATGCAACAGCAACGACGTGTCAGCCATCAGAATCCTGCTGGAGCAGCAGGACCATCAGCAGCCCAAACTAGCAGTTGCAGTGTCCGGGCAGCCAGGCCAGCGTTCACCCTCAACTAGTGAGAGCTCCCCGACCGTCTCCTCAAACCCCTATCCCTCTCTCTCAGGTCTGTACACCTCTTCCCTTTTCAAAAGACTTCTTCACAGACACGGCCTCTCGAGTATTCACAACCAGCGTTTCCTCAACACAATCGAAATCCTCAGCCGGTCCGGTCTGTTGGACATTACCATGCGCACCAAAGAGCTGCTGCGCCAGAGCAACGCCACAGACCGGGACATTGCCCAACTGCGCCAGCACACTGAGCTGCTGTGCCAGGCTGCCCACAACTCCAACGGTAACACAGCCTTGGACGATCTACACCGAGCCATGGCAGCGTCTGGCAGCTACCCTGACCTCAGAGCCCTGCAAAATGTGCAAATCCAGTCTCTGTTCGATTCTGCAAGTCAACGAGCGAGCGCTTCCGCAATAGACACAAACGGACCGCCGGCTGTAGAGACGTCCAATGGGCTGCCATCCCAGCTTCCTGCCGGCATGTCAGAGCCGAGCCACAGACGTCCCGCACCACAGGAGACTCGTTCAGAGAACGACAAGGAGTACAGGGACAACAAGAAGGCTGGGAGAGTCACCATCATGCTACCTGACAGTTCTACCAGTTGGGACCATCTGTAGTGCCTTTAAAGAAGGAGTGAATACTCAGGACGTGTCAATGGTTGACAAGGAACCCATACTTTTGTGGACATGATTATTGTTATTGTTGTTAGTATTATAAACCTGTATTTATGGTTTATCCCTGGTTGTTTACTCTCACTGTAACAGGGATCACAGTCACCTTTTACACGAGGTGACGTGCAAGCGTTCGACGGCAACACGAAGCCCCGTTTGATGTTTTCACCGCAGTTTGTGCGGAAATTGAAGCCTCAGCTTTGGAGCAACTTACAGAATATGAAAACAAAATGTACCAATGGTTCGTGTACCTTTCATTCATTGGATTTCCAATTGTGAAAAGAAAATTGGAAAACAAAAATGGAAAACTGTCATAAATTTTTTTTTAACATACAATTTTTTTTGTTTTTTTTCTTTTAGTCCAACGTCCATCAGTACAAAATTCTAAGTCAGAAATTAAATAGAAACATTGAAACGGGAGGCATATTTCTATACAAACCTTTCTAAGATTTCTTGCTTTTTGGCATTTGGCATTTTCTCTGCCTTTATTTTGACAGGCCCAGTAGAGAGAGAAAGCAAAAAGAGGGATGACCTGCAGCAAAGGGCACAGGTCGGAATCGAACCTTTGCCACTGCGGTATGTGCTCTCCCCTGGAGAACCCCCAGGGAGCCTCATACGACCGTCTGTGTCAGAAAAGCTTTATTATGATATTCATTGATTTTGGATGGGAAACACTCGGAAACAAATCCGATGAATGGAAGGTGCACGGATTGATTACCGAGCTAAAAATGGGAACAACTTCACACATGCAAGATGGAAAGAATGAAAGAAAGGTTGACCAGTGGTTTCCTACAGACTGAAACACACACACACACACTGCCTAGCACTGAAGCGACGGACAAATCACGCTGGAGACACCAAGTTACTTTTAACATCCAATGTAAAATATACAACAAGTCAATGTGGACATTCTTTCTTTATTCATTTAAAAAATGTTACAGTTGACATATCTTGTAATCTTTTTTTTCCTGTCATGCAGCAGCTTTGCTTCGTCTGTTTTCACCTTCATTGTTTTGCAACAAACCTGTAATGATGTAATGTGATGCTGTGGCCATTTATTCATAAGTGGAACAGACGTTCTTCCATTTCCTGATCTTGTGCATTTGATAAGCAGCATTTCAACACTTTCGGAAAAATAAAGTGGTTTGTGCAAACATCTTTTCCATTAGTTGGTATTTAAACACTTTGCTTTTATTGCCGTGTAGTTTTCATGCATTTTATGTTTTGTTAAGTGAGCATGTTGGGTTTTTTTGTTACTTTATCCAGAATTCCTGATATAGTTTGTAAATTTGACAGACCCCAGGTTCATACACACTTTTGAGAGATTTGGACATGGTAGTTTTGTTAGTTCTTAGTTAGTTTTGATGATGAATTTCATTTAGATCTATTGGATTTCATCTGATCACATCTGAGTCGAAAGTTTCCCCTTTAAACGAGCATCCAGCTGATTTCTACCACGTCTTGTTTTTCACATTAGCATTATACATACATTTCAATACGCATATGTTAGTGACATTTCTGAATAACAGAAGGAAACATTCTTGCAAAAGAGCCTGTAGTGCTGTTTCATTTGAATTTCCCCTCCCAGCGTACTTGAGGTTTTTTGGGAGTTTTTGTCCTTACAAATGAAGGTTTTCTGGAGAATTCTTTCTGCACATATGACTTTTTTTGGGTGGCGGAGTTTTACCTTTCACGTCTTAAGGTTTTTTTTAGAATTTTTCTTTACATTTTAAGTTTGTTTGGAGAGTTCTTCCTCACGTTAAGGATTTTGGGGAGTTTTTCCTTAAGTGTTGAGGGGTTTTAGGGGGAGTTTTTCCTTGTCCTCCTAGAGAGACCTGTGTTGGGTCAGGAACTGTTTGTCATGTGGACCTGTAAAGCCGTTCGGGAGTGTGGATGTGATATTTGACTACAAATAAACTTGAATTGACCTAAATGCAGTTTTTAGTTCAGGTTGTCCCTTTCTAAGCAGGCGGTGGATCCTTCCAGATGTTCTTCCATGTGTGACAGCTCTGCCTGTCTCTTTTGGATGAAGGCGATATCAGGTTGACAGAGGCGATGTAAACGCTAAGAGGTGAGGGAAAAATAAATATTTAAGCTGATACAGACCAACAAGATAATGTTTGTTTTAATTATAATTAGTTTTGAGTCACTTAAGTTCAACGTATTGTGGCTCTGGTGTTAAACCATGGAAGTTAAATTGCCGTTTAAGAAAGATTTATCAGATAACATATTTATCAGAGTCCAGCCAAAAACAGAAATGTTTATTGTCATTAGGTTATCATTTAACTTTCACAAGAATGATCACTCAGTTTTTCTGCAGTGTCTTTTGAATGTGTTGTAATTTGTACTGAAGACATGCAGTAAATCTTTAACATTGTGTACGCAGCCTGAGTCACTGCACTTGGCCTTATTCCAAGAGTATAAAACAGCAAACAGGTAAGGCAATAAAATCTGTTTGATGTTCACACGCCTAAATATTACACAATCGCAAACCACATAAAGCTCTCCTTAAAATCCGAAGAATCCTTTTTAGTTTCTACAACAAGGCCTTTATTTCTTCTTCGTCATTTGGATTGCGTTACAGTGTCGTCCTACCTGACTGAGGGTTCCACGTCCAGTGCTCAACTTCAGCATCGCCCAGCCTGGCACGAGTAAAATGGAGGAAAGGGAAAACAACCAGCCAAGCACGTACGCCCAGGTAGGATACACATACCAACGATTGAAGGTCAGAGGTTGATATTTAATTAAGGAACATATGAAAGATCCCTGAGAAAACAATAAAAACAGATTCAGGACACTGAAATACACAGGAAGTAAGGAAGAGGATACCTCTCAAAACCCAATCCCACGTCCAAGTCGTGAGAGGCGGGAACGGCAAAAAAGTACAGGATTGCCAGGCAGGGCGAAGTATGGTGGGTGGATTGCCACCCGGGCCGTTACGGTAGCCATGAAGGCCTGCCTGGATCCACCTGGAAAGGCCAACGGGGCCCTGGTAAAGCTAGGTGGACCAATCATTCGCTTAGTGGATCAACATGATTACAGAAACATTTATGGAAAACATTCAGCAAGGTTTGGAAGTGGAAGGTGTCTCTCCGCAGACAAGAATGACGCTCGACAACAAAAGCCGAAAGGACGTTGCTCAGCTGACCCCCCTTCTTACAACCAAACACAACACAAAGATTGGCGCCTGGTACATTAGAACAATGTACCAAGCTGGTAAAGCATCCCAGATAGCAGCAGAAATGAAACAGTACAACCTTTCCTTAATAGGGCTCAGTGAAACCAGATGGACTCAATCGGGTAAGACACAACTCTCAAGTGGAGAAACAATAATTTACTCCGGGCATGACCAAGACAATGCCCCACACACAGAAGGAGTTGGACTCATGCTCTCAAGAGAAGCAGCCAGGTCCCTCATGGAGTGGGAGGCGGTGAACGAGCGTATTATTACAGCAAGATTCTTCACCAAAACCAAGAAAATCACCATCATCCAGGTTTATGCACCAACAAACGAGGCAGAACAGCAATCAAAAGACAACTTCTACGAAATACTACAGCAAGTCATCAATAAACAGAGGAAAAAAGACATCATCATCTTGACAGGGGACTTCAATGCCAAGATAGGCCAAGACAACACAGGAAAAGAACAAATAATGGGCAAACACGGTCTAGGAGAAATGAACAACAATGGTGAACACTTCACAGATTTCTGTGCATTCCATAACCTAGTCATAGGAGGCAGCGTGTTCCCACACAAAAGAGTGCACAAAGCCACTTGGGTCTCTCCAGACCATAAAACAGAAAATCAAATTGACCACATATGCATCAGCAAGAAATTCAGGAGATCCCTCCAAGACGTCAGGGTGAAAAGAGGAGCGGATGCAGCTACAGACCATCACCTCCTAATTGGAACATTGCGGCTAAAACTCAAGAAATTCACAAACACAGCAAACAAAATCAGCACAAGGTACAATGTCAGCCTCCTCCAGGATCAGAACATCAGAGAGACTTTCCAAATCAGTCTCTCAAACCGGTTCCACCCCCTGAACCAACTGGAAGATCAACATCAAACAGTGGACCAACGATGGCAGAACATGAAGAGGGCATGGGTGGAGACATGTGAGGTCACATGTGGGAGGAAGACAAGGCAGCACAAGGAGTGGATCTCAGGAGAAACCCTACAGAAAATACAGACCCGGAAACAGGCCAAAAACTGTCTCAACACAATTCATTCGACGAATGCAAACTTTATTAGCACAACATTAAACGCAGATTGCAGTCATCAGGTGCATTCATAGTTTCTGAAGGACAACTGTTTTCC
>OMNV01000309.1:0-11553 GCA_900303265.1 Brotula barbata | reverse complement strand
CTCTCGCATCTAAACGTGCCTGCTGACATTAGCTGCTGTCTGCGTCCACCCTCGGTCTGCACCGGTTCAACAACAAGACGCTTGACGTGCTGCTTTTGTCTCACGCTCCTGCCACAATCTAATGAGGGCAGAGTAAATAGCTTGATATTATATAACCAAAGTTCATTTCCTCTCGCCGTGACTGCACAATCCTCGTTTACATGTATGATGATTTTGCATAGACCACAGAGGTGCTGCTGGCGTGGTGGGGCTTTCTCTTTGTTAGTTGTACAGCATGAGCACACCCACGCTGAATTCTGCTGCTGCTGCTGCTGCTGCTGCTGCTGCTGCTGCTAACGGAGCAAAGTTTCTTTCTGCTGATATGATTTATCTGGAATCAAAATACCGAGCTTCCATAAAAGCAAAACAGCCCCGTGTGTGATTCTAACCTCTCGTCTTCCGCTTTGACTAATGTAAATATGCAACATGTTTCATTCGAGCGTCAGTTTTGTGCTGATGTGATAATTCTTTAAACGCTCCCAACCTTAAGCTCCATGTATCCCAAAATAATATTTACAACTACACCCTACGTGGGATGACTTTGAAATTTGTCCTGTGGTGAATCCGCACTGACTAAACAGCAAAGTAACAGCAAACGTGGAGCAGCAAATGTAAACAAAAGAAGACTTTTGGCTAAAAACACCTTACAAACTAAGTGTTTCCTTCACAAATAAGGACGTTTTGGAATGAGGAAACGTCTCTGGTGTTGTTTCTTTTTTGATACATGAATTCAATTACAACATAACAGCACAGAGCGAGGCCAGAGCTGTTACGTACCAGTCAAAAAGGGCAAGTGGATAAACACAGAAAGAGCACAGCAACGTATGTACAGTAATTAGAGATAATACTTAATGAGTCACTAACCTGTTGTTCTTGTTTTCGACTTCACTCAGTAACAATTAGCCATCTTAGAGCACATTTGTTCTCTCCCTGAAGGCTATCCTTCTCCTGCCTCTTTTCTTTCACAGCTCTTGAACACGAACTGTTTCTTGTCATGAGGAAGTGGAACAAATGCAAATGAGAGAGAAGATGCACTAGAGAGGAGGAGAGTGAGGAAAGGAGAAGGGCTGACTGGGTGGGTGTGTGTAGCTGTCAAACAAAGACTTCCGGAGGAGAAGTTGAAAACACACTAGACTGGAGAGAGCGATCGTCAAAAGTGCAGGGAAAGGGCAGAGGAGGACCGTCGGCGTGATTCCTACGGGCTGATAGAGAAGTGACAGCACAATCAGAAACAAAGAGACACGGTTGAATCGAGCTTACCTTCAACTGTAAACATCACGCCGACTGACTGAATTTCTCATCAACGGTCTGAGGCAGAGACAGACTTTTCACTCAGTTATATCCTCTCCTCCATGTACCTACTTCCTCCCACACGCTGTATTTCATTCACCCACACAGAGAAGGGTGCAGCAAGGCTAATGTTGATGTAGGTGCCTGCACGTGCACTGCACTCGCTCTTTCGGGAAAGGAACAAATGGATGATTTGTGAGAGGCTGGAGTGAATTTCCCACCTACAGCCAGTGACCCATCACATCATGTACCAAAGGGCAGTGGTTGAATGCACACGTTTATACAGTAGGCAGCCATTGTCCCCTCTCTCTCTCTCTCTCTCTCTCTCTCTTCTCTCTCTCTCTTGAAAGCACAGGTTATTGTTTTTCACTCACATTTCTGCAGCCTTATGTGTGCCTGGCAAAATGTGTAAAAGGACAAATTGAAGGAAGTAAGATTAAAAAAAAATCAAAAATAAATCTGCAACCAGGACGTTCTGATGACAGTGGGATGTTGTGGGCAGACACAAGTTTCTGTCAATTCACTCCAGTCAGTTGATCTCTGGGAGAAGTAAATCCAAATATTCATTCAGTGTACAAAGACCAGCTTCTGTAGCCAAACCCTGTGGTTAAGAAAATGATGATGATGATGATGATGATGATGATGATGATGATGGCAAGTTGGTTCCTCATCTTGCCAGGATAAAAAGACAGATGTGACACACTTTTTAAAAAAATTCACACCTTCCATTAACATGCAATCTCTGTATCTGGATATGTCAGATGTGTTTTATGGATAATATGTGGATAATCACACGTTTAGCTAACATGTTACCTGGATTTGTGGATTCCTCCGTGGTGTAATTTGATCTCTTTCTGAACAGTTTGTGTCCTTACTCTTTAAAAAAAACAAGAACATTTTTGTATAGTCCACATTCCAGGTGCCTGTACTCATTAATGACAACTCAAGGTTAAGAATAATGTTACTGATTCAAAAGTGAAACAGTGAGACAGGTTGCTTTTTTCCACTCGTGCATGGATTTTATCAAGGAGATAAATGTGACTGAGATCAAATCATAGGATGAGTGTGGACGTATGTTATCGCTGGTTAATGTTATGTTATGATCTAAATATGACCCAATATTCCAGTCCATATTTATGGATTTGATCTGGATCATATTGTGATATATGTTTTCTATGCTATTATTTACTTAAATTTCTCTCATATAAATGAAAATTTACTCTTGCTGGTCTCCACGGCAACTGCAAACTGGTTCGCTGAAGACATGCTTCATGTTGACATGGTAACGGGACACCTCCCATCATGCATGTTTTCTGCTGGCTTACTCATCTTGCAGTACTGAAAGCTGAAGGAGTACTTTTAAGCGTGTTTGTACCATGTTTGCGCATTGTTTTAGTCTCCAGCGAAATGTTGCGAATAGTGGATTTATTTATTGCTCACCTTGCTGACTATTATTGGAAATTTGAATTAAGTTTCGTCGTTGTGTCGTATGTAATCTCGTATATTTCGTGTACAATCTTGTACTTTGGTTTCTCAGCCATAAATGGTGTTGTTTTGCAGTTATAAACAAACAAGCAGCTGTAGTGATGTGGACACAGGAACAAACTGTTATTGCCTGAAGGCAACGGTCTCAAATTACCGGTGATTTACTTCCCAAATTTTACCTATGGGTTCTGGGTGGTGGCAGAGAGATTGTGGATGCAAATTTCCGGAATGAGCGTCCTCGAGCTCATACATCAGAATGGAGGTCAGAGTGTCTGCTCTATTTTCATAGAAAGGAAACAGCTCAGGTGGTTTTTGTATCTAATCAGGAAGGGTGCCTCTCGAAAACGCTTAGGGGATTCAAGTCACCCCAACTGGGACGGGACCACGGGACCGACCCAGAGTATGCTGGAGGGACTAGACAGACAGATAGATAGATAGATAGATAGATAGATAGATAGATAGATAGATAGATAAGATAGATAGATAGATAGATAGATAGATAGATAGATAGATAGACAGACAGACAGACAGACAGACAGACAGATAGACAGACAGATAGATAGATAGATAGATAGATAGATAGATAGATAGATAGATAGATAGATAGGTAGGTAGGTAGGTAGGTAGGTAGGTAGACAGACAGACAGACAGTCAGACAGTCAGACAGACAGACAGACAGATAGATAGATAATAACAATAACAAAAATAATGAAAAAAGATAAGATCTGCATAAGCCGTGGAAAATAGATGGATGATATTATCAAGGTTCTGGTGTCATATGTTGCTCAGGGAGCAAATGTTATCACGCTACAAGTAGAATGGAATAATTGTCTCACTAAATTGAAGCAGAGTATGACCTATTACTGTCACAGCTTTTTTGAGTATTGTGCTACTGAACATAACTGCAGAAGAGAAGCTTTTTTTAAATGGAGGCTTTGGATTTGTGCCAATGCTGCTTGTCTTTGTGTATGACAGCACGTCAAATTATTTTGTTTATGTGCTATGTGTATCTCTATCGTGCCATGTGATACCATCCATTTCTGTTGCTTTTGGCAAGCATTTGAACTGATAAGCAACACTGCAGGAAGCAGCGATTGAGAGACTGTGTGTGGGTGGGTGCTGGGCTGCTGGAGGCCTGCTTCCAATTACATCAGGGGTTTTTCAACTGTTGGTCTGCAGACCCCTGGTGGTGCGTGGAGGTATTGACAGTGACTTCAGTAATGTCATTTTAATGCCAGCAGCAGGGAAAATATTTTATTGTTCCACATAATTCCAAATCCACATTAGTAAAATATTACAGCTCAGATGTGAGAGTGGAACACAGATATCATCATCATCATCATCATCATCATCATCATTACCACCTCCACCACCAAACACATGTGTAAGCCATCACTATTGTCCCATCTCAGTTACTATGTTTGGCACGCACCTCAATCAAAAACATGCAATATGCTCTCTTAATGCAACACACACTGTATTTAATCCTTTATGCTTCGTCTCCTGGACAAATCTGCAACACTTTTGTCATTTCGATGTTTACACAGACTATTAAAAAACAGAAATTTTCTCATATTGGCAGGCATATAAAATCACCTTGACCACTACACAAACACACTGACTGAGGCTAATCAGACGCCCACAGGAAAGCACAAAGTACCAAAGCAGCCACCAACCCCCTAGCAACACAAAACAAAACACCACGGCACAAGACACCATAGCAACCACCTCAACAACTACCCCAAACACAAAAAGCAACCAGCTTGCCTGATACATCAGCAGGAGGTACAAATTGGATTTGATTTTAATCTTTTTTTTCTGGATAATAGTTCGTGAAAAAGAGCAAAAACATTTAAATTAAATGAAAATGTAAACATTTAATTAGAAAATAAATGTAGCAACCTTTAAGAAAGCATGGATACAACTGCTTTGAATAATAGGTAGCTTGTACATCATAAAAAAAAATAAAGCTTTCCCAACAGTGGATGCCATACAAACACAAGCGCGCGCGCACGTACGCGCACGCAATCAGACACACGTACACACAGCAAAAATAACGGTGACGGTGGCCGGCTTGGGACAAAGTTCCTTTCCAGGCGCACGTTTTGGTCCAGGAGCGCCATTGGAATCTTAAACAGGTCAGAAATTTGGACGTATTCTGACATAACTGAAGTTTGTGAAAGGCAACAGTGCATAATTTGATGTTTGTGGTTTACGCACGGTCAGATAACACAAAGGTTTGTCTTCGCTTGCTGTTGTTATTGCATTGTTTTGTATGCAGCGAGATGCTAACGTTAGCAGGCATGCTAGGCTACAGTTTCATTCATTCGTATTGCCACGGCAAAACTTTATTCTGTTCACGGCTTAAAAACTATGTATGTTTATGGAACTTAGTTAAGTTAGAGAAACAGTTGGACTTAGTTTGGCTGGGTTTGCTCAAAAATAAAATGAAGATACATTGTCACAGGAAGCTAACAGCAGCAGCAGAGCCTGGGTTACAGATTAACTAGTGACCAAGTTAATTGGCGACTTTTGATTTTAAATGTTTAAAGCCGTACGGTGATATGTTTTCCATACATTCTTTACATCACAGACGTAGCAGCATAAACATGAAAGCAGTTTAGTTAGTCTGCTCTTTTGTGAATGTTTGCATATAAGAAACAAACTTGAGGTTCTTCAGGTTTCCAGCGACACTGATGCTGATGTAAGGTTTTCGAATCCTGTTTGTAGAACTGCATTAAGTACTCCTTATCAAGTTTTAATGGAAGATTAGAGCTCGAAAAAGGTACTTGTTCAATGCGGATACGTTCCATTGGTCGACTTGAGATTGCAGATGTAACGATGTAAAATGTGATTTGCATTTTACCTGAACCTTGAGGGCTGTAAGTACCTTCAGTCATGGCCTGTAATACAATATTCATCTCTATAGGAGGTTCTTATGACCTCTATTCAAGTTATTAACTCCTTATGGGGTGGGGTAAGCTATGACAAATATTCAAAAGTCAAGAAATTATACTGCAATAATAGTAAAACGTAAATTTCCCATTCAAGACCTTGAGCTTTAGGCTTTGCTCGAGCTGTCAATATCTTTGATTATTTTTGAAACCAATTAATCGAGTATTTCAATTATTACTCAAGCAGTTGATATTTGTTCATGATATTTGTGTGTACTCTGATCATGTGTATCCATCATATGATTTCTTTCAGAGACACAAGAGACGATGAGAAATCCAAAAGTAACTTTCCCAGTCTGTGCTAATAATAATTTAGACAAATCATCATATTCCTCCAAGTTTGATATGGATATGATATCACCATTTGAGACAATGCTAAGATACTTTTGTTACTGCCTTGTTACTACTACCGAGACGCACTCCAGTCCAATAGGTGGCGGCAATGACCCTATCAACTTGTTTGCCAACTGTCAATAAATAAGGATGAAAAGAAGATGTCACAGCCTTTGACACGTTGGGAGATTACACCATCAGAACAGACATGTCACGTAGAAATGACATCACTAATGTGAGAAAATGTAGATATTGTATAATGCCACGTAACTCTCATTGGATGTAGCTTGTTGACTTCAATCATGTGCTGACATCTATGCATCTGTTGACCAATTCAGATATTTCTTTACCATTAAGTGCTACTAAAGGAAGACAAAGGATGAGTTTTGTGTGATGTAATGTGTGTTAAACTTTTATTGCCCTTCATAATTTCAGAAGGAGACTGAATATAATGCAAATATTTTGCACAAGGCTGGTTCCTTACTCACAAAACTTAATAAACTAAAGCACCAGGGAGAATCGTGTTCCCAAACAGAATTACAGTTCTTGCCTTGCTTCAAATGTGCAATATAACTTTAATGTCTCCTTCTTTAATTGTCTGCCTGGTGCTCTGTCACCGTGAAGAAGACTGCAGACCTTAGTTTAGCACTCAGCCAGTTCTTGTTTTTGCATTTCACACAGAATAATCGGTTGTATGTACCTTTACTTGATGATTTCTTTTCATTTATCTATAGTGAGTAGTCAACCTGAAAGGCGACAGTCCATGGTCGCCTGGAAACATGGTTTGACACAATCTGAGAAGTGAGATAATCAATTATCAATGCTTGATGTCGTGTGTGTGTGTGTGTTGTTACAGAGGGTAAAGTTGTCAGTCCTGCTGGCCCTGTCCTGGTCTCACCGACTGCAGACCGAGCATGTATCGTCCAAAACCAACTCTGAAGGATCGACAGCACCTTTACAAGCTCATCATAAGCCAGCTGCTCCATGATGGATACACCAACATCGCCAACAGCCTCATCAATGAGGTCAAACCCCAAGGTGTTGTGTCGCCCTCCGAGCAGCTGATGCAGCTCGCTAAGATTGGTAAGAACTTCTTGGTACAATGACCAGCTCTGTTGCGATGGTATTTTTAAAAAAAAGTAATATAATACCCCTCAGGTTACTCGCCTTTACCCCCCTTCATAAAGCAGCCTGTGTGTCTTCCAGCAGCTCTTAAGTCTCCAGTTGATGTCCTTTAACAGGGATGGAGAATGACGACAGCGCAGTCCAATACGCCATTGGGCGGTCAGATACTGTGGCACCTGGAGTGGGTATTGACCTGGAGTTTGATGCCGATGTCCAGACCATGTCTCCAGAGGCGTCGGAATACGAGACCTGCTACGTGACGTCCCATAAGGGTCCGTGCCGCGTTGCCACCTACAGTCGTGATGGGCAGCTGATCGCCACAGGCTCTGCTGATGCTTCCATTAAGATCCTGGACACCGAGCGCATGTTGGCCAAGAGTGCCATGCCCATCGAGGTGAGGCACCTTTGAGAATTGGAATGATCGGATCCTTTAGAGTGAGCAGGTTGAGGGTCAATGCTTTTTTTTATCTTCTTTTCATTAGGTAATGATGAATGAGACCGCTCAGCAGAACATGGAGAATCATCCTGTCATCCGGACGCTGTATGACCACGTTGACGAGGTCACGTGCCTGGCCTTCCATCCCACTGAACAGATCCTAGCCTCTGGTTCGCGAGACTACACCCTCAAACTGTTTGACTATTCCAAGCCCTCCGCAAAAAGAGCTTTCAAATACATACAGGTCAGTTTATAATATTTATATATTTGATTTATAGAGTTGCAAGAGAGTATGCTTACCAAAGGATTTGCCATATTGTGACGTCTTAGGCTCCAAATGGAAAGCATTTGGAAAGTAGCCCATAGTTGCTTAACTCAGCTCTGTTATCATCACTTGAATTAGCCTTTACAGGTTACATTTTTGGTCTTAGTAGTACATGGTGGAAACAGTGTTAATTGTAACATTGGACACATTTCATTGAGATCCAATTTTCTCTGTATGCTTTTCCTTACAGGAAGCAGAAATGCTGCGCTCTATCTCCTTCCACCCGTCAGGTGACTTCTTGCTGGTGGGCACCCAGCACCCCACCCTCCGTCTCTATGACGTCAACACCTTCCAGTGCTTTGTGTCCTGCAATCCTCTAGACCAGCACACAGACACCATCAGTGGTGTCAGCTATAACCCCTCTGCCAACAGCTATGTCACCTGCAGCAAGGACGGCAGCATCAAGCTGTGGGACGGTGTCTCTAACCGCTGCGTCACCACTTTTGACAAGGCTCACGACGGAGCGGAGGTCTGTTCTGCTATCTTCTCCAAGAATTCCAAGTACATCCTGTCCAGTGGCAAGGACTCAGTGGTCAAACTGTGGGAGATTTCCACGGGCCGGACGCTGGTCAAGTACACAGGTACGGTTGAAGTTATTGTACTAAACATTTCAGATGGTCACACAGAGCAGAAAGGTATTGCTCTAAGCAACTCATGAAAAAGCTCAGCCACAGTGGGGCAAACGTTGTTAAAGCACGCCATCGATTTGAAAAATGAACCTGATTGTCACGCTTTGGCCAACGTCTGCTATTGATAAGTTTCCTTAACATATTTTTTTCAAATAAAAATAAAAACGAGCTCTTTAGTGTGTAATGTAAAATCATTAATGGCATGCTTTGTGTTATCGTGTTATATTGTGTTATTATGGTTATGCTCTAGTTGATTCAATAATTCAGCAAATTTGTTTTTGTGTTCCCGGTACTGCGTCACTTTGGAAAAGCTGTGTACTCTCTCTATGAAGGGAAAAAAACCCTCACCGATACTCATGCAATCACCAACTTTTCACACTGATATGGATTTTGTCAACATATTGTAGTAATTATCCATGCGTTTCGATGCCATTACTAGTCTCTGTCTACTTTTTAACTACTTGCCCAGAAACTACAGATGAAAACTAGTCATCTTGGCTAACTCAGGCACACATATTAATACTCGTTGTCTTCATCACATAAAGTAATAAAAAGAAAACAAACCGAACATTGTTGACTTCACAAAAATGAGATTATTTATCACTTAAACGAGGCTGTCGTATTGGATTGCAGGTGTATCTAATAAACTCAGTATGTTTTCAATGCCAGTATCGGTACACTTGGCACACATTAACCACAGTGCTGAAACTGTCTTATAATTAGCTCATGAACAACATATCAGTTCTTAGTAGCTGAACATAGTCTCTTACATGAGAATATCTTCTTCCTTTTTCTCCACTATTTGCTGTTGAGAAGTAATTTAAACTGAAAAATGAACAATCATCCCGAAAAATGATTTTTAAGATCACGTTTTATTTTATTTTTGAAATTGTTGAAGTTGTTCGGTCGTCATTTGTGACAAATGATATGTAAGCAATGACAATGTAGAAAGTCTATAAAAAGCAGCCCTGCCACTGACCTGTCTACGTTACTGTAGGTGCGGGGCTCAGCGGCCGTCAGATGCATCGCACACAGGGAGTGTTCAACCACACAGAGGACTACGTGCTGCTGCCCGATGAACGCACCATAAGCCTGTGCTGCTGGGACTCTCGGACGGCCGAGAGGAAAAACCTGCTGTCACTGGGCCACAACAACATTGTCCGCTGCATCGTCCACTCACCCACAAATCCCGGCTTCATGACCTGTAGTGACGACTTCAGGGCTCGTTTCTGGTACCGCCGTACCACCACTGACTGAGGACAGGACATTTTGACTCTGATATCCCTTTGCACCGTCCCCTCCCTCCTCAAGGAGCCTGGTCAGACCTGAGGCTGTCCTCCAGTGTTCCCAAGACGCCTGGACTTTTTCCTACAGACTTCCAGTTTCTCACAATGCGCAATACTTTCACCTCTCCCGACATCTTTCATTTAGTATTCATTTGATTTGGATAATTTAAGGTTTGAGTCAGTACTGGAACTCCACTTCCTTTGTATTAAAGATGGGGGGCGCTGTTTTTCCAGTTGTATTCTCTTCCCTTGACGAGGCTGTGTCAATGAAAGATGCACTGAACCTTTGTCTGATTGAATTAGCAGAAGCTTCAATGTCTGGCCTTAAAAATTCTCCTTTCTATGTGGAAACTTGAGTTGTAACACTGTTATGTCACAGTTTTCATGTGTGTGTCATAGGTGAGTTATATTTTTTTTGGTATGGATGTCTTTTCCACTTTTATAATAGTCAATCTTTGTTTTAAGTTGTGTTTTACTAGACAATAAAAACAGCTCTTACTGTTGCTTTTTATCAGTAATTTGTTCCACGCTCATATCCACAACAGTAATGATATCTGGTTTACATTGAGACCACAGCTGCAAAAAAGTGAGAAACCCACAAGCAGCGACATGGCATCACGCTCACAAACACTGTGGTCCCTGTCACCTTAGAGCCACATTTATTAGCACACGATATTTCCTTTCTAGCTCAACTCAAATGAAAATTTCACAAAAATATGTATGTCAAACACGAGGGCAGATGTTTTTCAAGATGTTGTAGTCCATTTAAATCAGTGTGCCCATGTCACGTGTCAGAGGGGGGTATGGTCATGAAATTTGTATAATTAAAATGATTAAAGGTTCCAAATGTGTTGTTAATGTCATAAAAATGCTTAACACAATCTTAATCTTGACAAATCAAGCTACAATCAGAAGGAATACAAGATCATGTCATGTCCTATATTTTGTCTGTGAATTCTAAAGAAAGGCACTGACCGTTGTGTTGTGATGTCTTGTGATTCCCTATTCTCGTATCATCACTGATTTGCCAATGTTTACAAGAATAACGCAAGCTGATGTGCGAGTCACTTGAGTCACCATAGACTGCCGACCGAATGTGATGTTAATGACACCTGCACATATGCTGAACAAGTAATTTGTCACTAAAAATAGTTGAAGATTTGTGAAGTAATGGGTAGGAGAATTGTGGCCATAGTAGCCTGACTGAAGCAGGCCTGCACAGATGTCATATCTTAACTTTGAATGCCTGTTGGAAGCTATGGGATTTTAGCTGCTTTTTACGGTCACCGTGAATCTTCAAACGGGTGTGGGACTTGGTGACCGGGATCAGGAGATCTAAGAGTCTGAGTGGAGGTGTAAGGCTGCAGAAGGTCAGTGTTCACGGTAGAAAAATGTTCATCTCTTCCGTGGTGTTTTTCTTTTCACCCTAATCTACTTTGAGGTGACACGTCTCCACATCGTTTCTTCTTTGGCCCTTGCCACTGAGGTCACTCTGCCCCCCCTCCACACCATCCGTGCATTCCCCAACCCCCAACTGAGCTCTCCCAGACTGATTTCTGTGTTGTCCAGACAACAAAGTGTTAGGCCGGGAGTATTCCCCCCGTTGTCCCCCAAGTTCAGGAGGAATACCTCAGACTTCTGTGAAAACAGG